>SCLH01001414.1:1804-17175 GCA_004367855.1 Oikopleura vanhoeffeni
GTGCCGAAATCCGTTTGTGATTATCTCGTTCCGTTCTCAAATGGCAGGGGAAAAACTGGTGGGGGGGGTCCTAAAAAAAAAGTTACCTAAGGAAGTTCAAACGATATATTTTTGCATTTGATATTCAAGAATTCTGATTTTTAGTTCTAGAAAATTTACTGATAAGAGCAAGGTACGGCATATCACGTGATACAAGCTGACAGTGGTGTTCACAAATTATTTTGCTATTGAAATCGATGCACAAGTATCTGACCTATGTCATCGTTTTTTCTGATTTGGTCTATTTTCTCCTATAAAAGCAGATTAGTACACTTCTGATATTATTTCTGGGTCGATATACTAATCAAGTGACTCTGGACAATATTTAATTGCTCGAATTAATTTCTTAATAATTAAAATATTTTCGTGAAATACCGAATGTGTTTTAGCTTTTGGGGTGTTCCCCGGGGAGATTGAAACGCCCCTTAAATTAACTAACCAAGTCGCGCTCTGATTGGTTAAGCGTGAATCTCCTCGGAGAACACCCCAAAAGCTAAAACACATTGGGTACATAAAATTGAAAATTTTGAAATATCACTTCTGAAAAAAAATATCTGTTCCTGTATACCAATTAATCTTTGTTTTGAGTGTCAACCATGAACAAAACACTTTCCTAAAAACTGGCTATTTTCAAAATTGACGCAATAGGTCGCATTTAATTTTTTTAGAAGTAAAAAATTGGAAAAAAATCAACCCTCCGTAATATTTGAACAAAATTTCCAAAAAAAAAATAAGTTATTTTTTTGACATCCTTGTAATATTCTTTATAATGTATTCGAACGAGACAATTCTACGATGTTTTTTTTTGCATTTTTTAGATGATTTTAAATATGCAAAAGCCTATATATAGGCGTTGTGCTCACACGGGTTAAGCCATCTTCGGAAAAAATAATTTTTCATTCTAGTTCGAAAATGATGACAATAAGAATTTGAATGAGTGTTAAGAATAGGGAAGGCAAGGCAGAAAATGATTGATGACTTGATTTCATGAATGATAATATATTCTCACAAATATCTCGATTTCAAATTTAAAACTCATGTGATGACTCATACTTTTGCATCATAGAGAAAATTCGTTCGCGCCTGGTCCTTTTTATGTTTTCATCCATTACAGTGACGTGCCTCTATAAGGACGGACACTTTTTCGAATAATTTGCCGTGGTGCTCGTAGAAGGACGGACCTTTATCCGAAAAGTTTGCCGTTCACCGTATGAGGACGCACGGTTTTTCTATTTTTACCAAAAGTTTTAGGCGTCACTGTAATCTATTTTTACAAAAATCAAATGCTCTATTTTTTTATTCAATGAAAACCCGATATTTTTGCCATATTTTTTTGTATTTCGGGTTGTTTTATATTTTAAATGTTATAAGTAACACACAAATAAAGATATAAGTTATATATCATATAACTAATGTCAAAATTTTCCCAAGTAAACGTCTTCGCCCAATTACGGTTGTGTTTTTTGAATAAAAATCCAGCCAGAATTTTTGAAACATGCTGAAATAAGCGGCAGGTTTAAGGGGGTTGTGGGTGTAGAATGTCAGAATTGCTGGGGAAATAGCCCTCTCCTCCAGCTGAACTGGACGGGTCGATAACGGGCAGATAAGAATAAATGAGAAACAAAATAGTGGAGACTAAAACCTTCTCTATCAACTGCAAGTAAANTTTTTTGATTCTGGTAAAGGGTGGCTCACCGGTGCCGCACTGAAAAACCGGTAAAAATATGTTCTCAATTCACAAAATTTGTTAATTCTCGGTCAATTTTGCTTAAATTGAATCAAACAAAGATGTTTCAGAAAAGTACGACGTGTTCGAATAGTTAGCGCGCCGTCCGGTTTAAAAAAAATTTCCTTCGGTTTTTAGGTGGTAAAAATGAAATTCAGAAAATATGTTAATGCTCGGTCAATTTAGTTTCAAATTGAATAAAACAGACCATTTATGAAACGTTTGAAATTTTCGGATACTTTACCAAAAGCTCGTTGAAAAAGTTATTCTCTGTTGGTTTTTATACGTAAAATAGGTTTATGTGACATAATTTCTATGCTGGTGGTGAGTGTCTTGTGCTTGCTCAGCCCACGCCCTCGCTCTAGAAAAGAAACCAATCAGATAATCTCGTTTTATTATATCGTTTTATATTGTTTTTAAGAATAAATTATTGGGAGAAGGATCTAGATAGCTATTATTTGACAGATTACGTATAGGCTCTTAATAAACTCTATCTGGATTATAATATTCCTCAATATACCATCTAAAGTATGTTTCATAATCAGGCAAACTTTTGTGACTACGACGAATCCGAATTGAGTGCTTTTTAACAAAAATTTGAGGTTCGAATTACACTTTTTGAATTCGACAAATTTATGAAAATTTTGAAAATAAGTCTGTAATACATTATTCACAAAAAAATGCCTTATTTTTTGTTGGCGAGAATATTTTTTTCAATATTGATTTCAAATCAACGAAAAACACTCTTCAAAATCGCCACTTTAACTTTTCCGCGTAGGTGACCAACAGTCATTTTTATATGCTATTTGAAAATAAATATGACATGGTTTTGTGATTTTTGGTCAAAAATAATCTGGATAATTTTTGGGAAAATTTTGTTTCCTCATTTTGTTCAAAAAGCTTATTTTTCATGAGAACTCATCACTACAATTATTGAAAGATCCAAACTGTTTACCTTATTATAATGTACCACCTCGAAGGGTTTTCTTTCCTCAGCTCATTGTTTATTTACTTCTGAATCATTAGATTTTTTTGCGAGAGGGAAACTACGGTTTGGAGAAATAGGTTCGAAACCCTCTGTTAATGCAAAAAATACAATAGTTTATTTAAACTGTTCCAAATTCTTAGTTCTCGTCCCGACTACTCTTCCTTTGAATCGAATTCAATTATTTCATTCGTCTCATAAAAGAATAATTTATTCTTACGATGCACTGTAGCAATTTCGTTCTTTTCGAATTTTTTGGGAAATTTTTCTCGTTCATGGACGAACGCAAATCGTATGAAAAGCCAAATAAAATTAATTGAATCGTGCGTCGGGACGTTTTTTCCCGAGGGTACAATAATAAACAGTAAAAAAATTATTTACCTATCTCTGAGCACGCTCAACCAAAATCTCCCCGTTTTGTTTAGTGTAAAAGACGATATATAAAAGTAAAAAATAATAGCGATCTGTAATAAAAACTCCAGATATACCCGATAGTCAAAGGTGGCAACTTTTGTTGATAAAAAGTGTTTAATCCGAAATTTTGAAGTGCAAAAAATTACCATCAAGAGACAAAAAAAATTAATGAAATGAGGCTTGAACAACAA
Organism: Oikopleura vanhoeffeni; assembly: GCA_004367855.1. Taxonomy (NCBI): domain Eukaryota; kingdom Metazoa; phylum Chordata; class Appendicularia; order Copelata; family Oikopleuridae; genus Oikopleura; species Oikopleura vanhoeffeni. The sequence continues at coordinate 5,160 of SCLH01001414.1, forward strand.
ATTTTTCCCGATTTTATTTGAATATTTTATTTCGCTGAATAATATGGACAATGTTGAGATGACTGCGTAGTGATTTTTTATTCCATACTAAGGCCAGGAACCTACTTTTTTCATCATTTTTAAAAATATCTTGTCTTTAATTTTAAGCATTTAATCAAAAAATTAATCGGATTCATTAGGGAATTTAGATAGTACGGATTTATGAAAAAAAAAATCACTCGCATCTCAAGCTTCGATAGTAACAGCCCTCCAGCGAGTCATGCCACTGTGTCATTAATATCATGGTTCAATATTGTGACTAAATCGCATTTTTGGCCGTTTTCTAGAACCGATTTTTTATTTCGAATTTTTGCAAAATGATAGTCAGACCTGCGTGTGTTTTGTGGTTTCAATAAAAATCCAAAAATAATTTTATACCCTAAAACTCACGAAGAATATAGGCTTTTTCTACAAAATATGACTCTATCTTTGACCTCGTTCCTGATTGGTCAGCATCCCAGTGATCCTCAATTAATGGTCGGGATGTTGAGATTTAGGTTCAACTTAATTACCAGGCCTCACATTCGGTCATCACCCATAGGGTACAAAACGCAGGCCAAAAATAAAATGGCCCGCCATGGGGCCCATTGAGGGTAAAGACGACCTCAGGAATTCGAATTCAAATAGGTTAAGGCTCCTAAAATGGTCCACGAAAGCCACTAGAGAGCAAAAACGCAGGCCTAAAGTAGAAAAACTCAGGCGCCTATTGGGAGGAAGTAATCGACCCCAGGATCAGACTTAGAATAGGTTAAGCTCGGAAATTCTGACTACGCAAGCCGCCTAGAAGCAAAAAACGCGGGCCATTGTGCAGGCTAAAAAAATGAGGCTACGGGATAAAATCGGTATCGGAACGCGAAAATGACCGTAAAAATTTGAAAAAAATGCCCAACTCCAGCCGCTAGAGACCAATAAGTAAAAATTAAGAAGAATGTTTTTTTTTGCACTATGTGTGTGTTACGTTTGCAATCAAATTTGCTTCTTACAATCTTTTTTCAAATGAATACACAAAGTTCAGAATCACTCACTCACGAAATTGGCCTTTTTCAAAGAAACACGTGTTTTATCTTGTCGATGTTTCTATCATCATAAAAATATCGAATACTTTTTTGTTCTAAAACTTTCGCTTCGAAGTGTTCTACATCCAATCAAATTTTTCAAACATCTGTGTGCCCGAACACATGAAATTGATTTTTTCCGTGCTACCCAATCTTAATCTCGTATACTTAACTTCTGTAGGCGGCGGATTTTCAAACCAAAACATCATTAATACACGAGCATTTTTTTAATGAAAACTTTTTATGCTTCTTGTCAGCATAATACTTTGTTCACGATACTGTTACACGTACTCGATAAACGGTTTACAACAGTACAACATCGCTGGAAAACTTTTTGTTTTTACAGAGTCTAATCTGGTTAATTTTGGCCTGAGGACGTGTTGAAAATTAGACGGTTTCTGAGGCCCAAAACCAATAAGATTTCGAAAGAATCAGATTGTTTTTTTTTTGCATATATAACCAATGTATAGACATTGATCTAAAATTTTTATTGGACACTATTTTTCAATAGTAATGTTCCCGTCGGGCACTACAAAGGGCAGCATAGGCTATCACGTATTATCGCACAATGGGCACGAGATAGTCATCCTCTTGCATATCGTGAAAAAACATAGAGATCGAAGACGCAACGCACACACATATGAAGACTCTATGTGAACCCGTTCTAATGCATCCATAACCAGTTAAAGTAATTCCATTAAAAATCATCAAATTAGATTTGTTTATTCAGGTCTTCTCTCTTTAAGTATAAAAGAATAGCATTGCCTCCCCCGTCGGGCCCTGCCGGGCTGTATTCATGTGTACACTTAGGGCCATGGCCAAAACTTTTTTACTTTAAAAAAAGATGTTTTTTGAAACTTGAATTTTTACAAAGTACGAATTTGTCCGTGAATCACACGGTTCAAGAAAGTCGATTGCATAATCCAGGCGGGTCCTACCAGTGGGGCAGCACATGTTACAAACTTATTGTTAAAAAGACTGAATTGGTTAAAACGAAGGTACCTCGAGCCAACGACACCTACTCTTCTTCTTGGCTACATGATACAAAAACATGGGCCATCTTTCAAACACATATCTACACTACGCTACACCTACAATTTATTCGTAATCGTAGAATTTATTTTAATGACACAACTTTCCATAGTAGAATTCGCTCCACTCACGGCGGCCTGCCGGGGGCTTGTTACATGTTACCACACAACCAGTCTGTGTTTTAAGAGATTAACAAGTAGTTCACAAATAAGAAGCTCATCAGGCAAAATTATTTTACTTGGGTACATCATACAAGAAAACAGTGATATAATCTCTATAATTTATTCTATGTAATGCATTGGCCTGATAAAAATTGGGTCTGCATTAAAAAATACTTGAGAGATTAATAATATTTTACCGGAGTAATATTTTGTGCTGGTGTCATAGATAAATACTAAACATGTATATAGTTGTATACACATCGGGTGGCATGGCAAAACTTTCTTCGGAAAGACGTGCATGAGTTATTGTTAAAAAATAGGTCGTTTGTTCTGACCGGAACTACAACCCCTATTTTAACGCGCACGTAACCCCTAGCCTTCCAAGAACAGCTTTGCGTCGTTTCATACCGTGTAATACTGGCACACGGAGTTTTAACCTACCTGATTATAATACTGTTTCAAGCCCATAAATTATATTAGTGTACACCATAAAATATAGTGGGTAACTCCGGGCATGGCAATAACTTTTTTGTCAAAAAAAACTATGGTTGGTTGCAGAAGACAAGGGTTCCTACGGACCCGATTTCTCACCCACCCATTTTTTTCTTGACAAACAAGTGTTTGCACGGTTTATCCCGGCCTACTGGGCACCGAGTTTTCAAAATTCATAACTTTTTCAAAATTTAATTTTTTAAAGATTATTTTTGTAAAAATGGTTTCCCCAATTCTCTCTAATAAATCATAATAAGAAATTCCTTTCAAAACACCATTAAAGAACTCCGAGATATATTTTTGAGCATCGTCACAGACGGCTTTAATTCTAAGCGACCTTTGAAAGATTCAGTAAAGAATACAAATTAAAATAATGTTAATTTTGTGAGGATTCACTGGAACTAAATGCTGTTTATTTTGATGAGTGAAACTTAATTTCGGATCAAACAGAATTATCATTTAACTTTTAAAAATATCAGGTTTCATATTGTCCTCAATTTTGCTCTCTAGCGGCTTCTGTGGTCCATATTGGAACATCTAATGTCATTTTCCGGCCCTTCCTGAATACAAATTACTCATGAGGCCGAACAAAAAAATAGTCCAGCGAAAATGCGTCGCATTTGCTCTCTAGCGCTTTGGTGGTCACTTTGGGATAATTTTAACTGGTCATTCCTTAGAACTTCCCTGTCAAATTACTCTATTAGGAAACAAAAAAAGATAGTCCAGCAAAGTTAGGCTCGCAGTTGCTACTCATTATTATTTAAAATAAATTTTGTTTGCGGCTCTTGTGGTGACAACATATGGACATGTTTATTGTCATAATTGGCAGTCCTCCTGATACCAATTAACCATGAAATTGGTGCTCACTGCTTTGAATTTGGCCTGCGTTTTGGTACCACTTTGACCAATCCAATTGTATACTTTTCCAGATTTGCCCCAAAAGCAAGAAAAGCATTTCTCAGCGAAGGCACCGTGCTTGTTTGGGGTGAATTGGAAACATTAGAATTCTCCATCAGGGACTAGGAACTAAAAATTGGTCGAACAAAAATTTTCATTTCAAAAGTTAAAAACCGTCCCCTTCTTTCATTTTGATTCATCCATAGGAATTTTAATGTTTTCTATTCACCATTAAAAGAACGCACCACGTGCGAGATAACGGGCAGCCTTAACCCGTATGAGGCACAAGAAAAAAAAGTTCTCAGCCCAAGACACCAACAGCCTATGATAATAAATATGGCTGTTTGTTTCAAAGCGGCGTATTACAGATAAGCCCGTAGGATATTGGAGTTTCAAGAATTTATTTTTTTGCAATAGGTAACTTTAATTTTTATTAGGACCCCCACCAGTATTTTTCCCTGCCATTTGAGAACGGATACGAGATAATTCACAAGCGGATTTTCGGCATACCCAACAAACCCAGGGATTATATAAAACTGACCTAAGAATTTTTTGGATTTTCCAGGATGTGAGCCATGGATACCCGGAAATTGACCGTAAAAATTTTGAGAACGTGTCGGTTCTGGTAGAAGACCCCATTGTTTCTTCGGAGGTAATACAAATTTTTCAAATCCACTTTGGTACACGACTTTTTCTCTATAATTTTTTGGTGATGCAATTTTCCCCGGAGCATCCGTTTGGAAAATCAAAAATTTTGTCATTTATTTTTATCCCCGGCTGTTGGTGCGAAATCCGTTTTGTGATTATTCGTTCCGTCTCACTGCAGGGGAAAAAACTGGTGTGTGGGTCCTAAAAAAAAGTTACCTAAGGAAGTTCAAAACGATAAATATTTTTGCATTTGATATTCAAGAATTCGATTTTTTAGTTCTAGAAATTACCTGATAAGAGCAGAGGTACAGCAATCACGTGATACATAGCTCACAGTGGTGTTCACGAAGATTATTTTGCTATTGAAATCGATGCACAAGTACTGACGTATGTTCACGTTTTTTTTCTGATTTTGGTCTCCTTTTCTCTCTCACACAAAGCAGATTAGTACACTTCTGATATTATTTCTGGGTCGAATTACTAAATCAATGTGACTCTGTGGAACATATTGTTAATGGCTCGAATTAATTCTTAACCCTTGAAGCCCAAAGTCGAATAAAACGTGTGGGAGGCTCCAGAGCCGAGTTTTTTCGTGTCCGACTTTGATGCGCTTATTATGTGATAACTAACACATCCGAATATTTTTTCTATAAAACCCAAGTTAAAGCCCGAAGGCACCCAAAATGATGGATAAAATTTGATAGATTGAAAAATAATTTATACTTTGAAAGTAGGAAAAAGAGGCCGCAAGAAAAACATTTTTAGTTATGATTACCAACGAAAATCAGGAAAATTTAGAAGAGACAAATATCTATTACCTGAGACTTAACTAATGCGAATACCCTTGGCTTATTCTAGTCCTGCTTTCTCAATTTTTGCAAATATCTCTCTCCATGTTCCTTCTAGTTCAACTTTTCACACGTGATACCGTCGACTGAAAAGTGTTTTGAAACACTACATTATTTTTGAGTTATGTTAAATAAAAACTAATTCGAATTGATTTGATTAAAGGCATGTCGAATCGAATCAGAAAACCTTAGTAAAGCCACAAACACGGAAATAGCTAAGTTTTAGGTTGGGCAAAATGGAGGGCGGTGCGGATCGATTACTCAAGCGGGATGATCTGAGAATAATCAATTGCGCGTCTGTCATACTCAGCTACTCATTTTTATGATTATTAAATTACAATAGGTGGCGTTAAAATTCATAATGTATTGTATACGTTTGATTTTGGATATTAAAACAACATTAGAAAACATAGACAAAGTAAAAAGCTTATGAGAAATGGCTATTTAATCAGAAGCTGATCTTGAAGACTTTTGGTTTTTTATCCAAGATAATGAATACAGAGAGCTTTAATATTCTGTATCCGACGATTATTTTGCTGAAGATCTTTCGAATTTTAAATTTAATGAAAAACACACTATTAGGGTAATAACATTATCAAATAATTTTTAACAGACCGATAACTAATATTATATATTTAATACTATTTTATAGATCCATCGGTATTTGGAACATTTGTCCATTTTAGACTCCAGGGAGTTTAAAATTTTCAAGACGCCATAACGCCAATTTTCCTGCTTTAATTATTAAGGAACACGATATCAGTATACAGTACTATATTAATATAGTCTATATTATTTTCCATATTTTTTCTGAGTTAAATTCATAACTCTGAGTGAGGGTGAGGCGGAAATTTTTTTTTATCGAAATTTTTGTTGTGAGACACAATTTGTGGCACAATTTCGATAAATGAAAAGAAAAATTTCGAAATTTTTTTTTGAAAAATTTTCGAAAAAAATTTGTCGAAATAATTTTTTTTTTCGTTTATTTTTTAAATTGCCGAAACATCAGCAAGAAAATAATTGTTTTAGATGATTTGTTTTTCTATATAAAATTTTCTGAAATTACGTCTGTTAAAAAAATCGAAATAACCGAACTTAAAAATTTTTTTTCTCGAGTAGCAAAGCATATGCTAAAAGGTTTTGAATGTTTCATTCCACAGAACCAGGTTGCTGAGCTTGAGGAAAAAAATTATATTCTTCATTCGTATCGTTCTCCGGCATCAGGAAGAGCGGATGAAAAAAACCCCTCTTTTTGGTCATCAATATAACAATTTTTGTAGTGTAGTAAATTATCAAATTTTTTATGTTTAGGAAAAATGCGGATTTTTGGAAACAAAATTATTTCACACCAAAAAAATATGGTTTTGGGCGCAATTATAAATTTCAGCACAAACCAGTAACATGTGAAGAAATGAAGAGCCCGATTGGATCGATTTTGGCCGAAAATCGGATTGGTGGACACTGCTAAACGATACTGTACTGAAAAATTCTTAATTTTTAAACTTTGTTTCGTATAAATCTGAACTTACAGCCTATTGGCAACCTAGCTGTATATTTCTTGTCAAACCCAACGTTAATATTCAGGAATAATTATTATAGCTAAACCTCAAAAAAGTTTTTGTTAGAAATGAAATGAGATATTATTTCTTTTAAAAAAGTCTTTTATGTTAGAGTCTAGGAATTTTCAGTTTTTCCGAGATATCACTCACAAAAAATAAAAAGAGTTCAGATAACAGTAAAAGTGATTATCGTTTCGGGTGAAAGAATTCCTCAGAGAAACCCACTTCAAAAACATGGATATCACTCAGAAAATTTGAAAGTTCAACAGATAAAGGATCAGCGATATGTAGAAGCTTTTTTCGGCGAAATTGAGAAAAAAAGATAAGGTTAACAAAATTGAACCAATCATCGAAAAAAAATTTTAAAGTTACATTTTTGAATTTCCTTGATACAAAAACTCTATGGATTTTGGCTTCATATAATTTGTTATACAGCTTTTTTTTTCTTTATTTTGATTGAGAGAGTTTAGAATATTTTCATAAAGACCAGATTAATCGGTATCGGTAGCTCCAAGGGTAATAATTAAAATATTTTCGCTGAAATACTTAAAAATTGAAATTTTGGAAAATATCACTCTGAAAAAAATATCTGTTCCTTATAAAATCCAATTAATCTTGTTTTGATAAATGTCAACCATGAAATCTAAAAACACTTTCCTAAAAACTGGCTATTTCACAAATTGACGCTAATAGTCGCATTTAAATTTTTTTTAGAGAGTAAAAAATTGGAGAAAAAATCTCAAAAAACAACGTCCTCGTAATATTTGAAGACACAATTTCCAAAAAAAAATAAGTTAATTTTTTTGACATCCTTGGTAATAATTCTTTAATAAGTAATTTCGACAGACAATTCTACGATGTTTTTTTGTTGCATTTTTTAGATGAAGTTTTAAATATGCAAAAGCTATGATAATAGGCGGTTCGTGCTCACACGGGTTAAGCCATCTTCGGAAAAATAATTTTTTCATTCCTACTCTCGAAAAATGATGACAAGTAAGAATTTGAAATGAGTGTTAAGAATAGGGAAGGCAAGGCAGAGAATAGATTGATGGACTGATTTCATTGGACATGATAATATATTCTCACAAATATCTTCGATTCAAATTTAGAACTCAATGTGATGACTCATACTTTTGAAGTCATAGGAAAATTCGTTCGCGCCATGGTCCTTTTTATGGTTTTCAATCCAATTACAGTGGACGTGCCGTCTATAAGGACGGGGACACTTTTTTCGAATAATCTGCCGTGGTAGCTCGTAGAAGGACGGACCTTTTAATCCGGAAAGTTTTGCCGTTCACTCGTTAATGAGGGACGGCACGTTTTTCTTTCTTGTGTTACCAAAAGTTATTAGGGCGTCCAGCTGAATTCTACGTTTTTACAAAAAATCAATGCTCTATTTTTTATTCAATGGAAAACCGATACTTTTTTGCGACCATGTTTTTTGTATTTCGGTGTTGTTTATATATTTTAATGTTAGATAACACACAAATAAAAGATATAAATGTCTATAATATCAAGTACTAATGTATAATTTATTACAAGTGAGAACGTCTTGGCCGCATTTAGCGGTTTGTGGTTTTTTGAATAAAATCCAGGCCAGAATTTTTGAAAACATGCTGGTGAATATAAGCGGCAGGTTAAGGGGGTGTGGGTGTGAGACTGCGAAGTTGCTGGGGAAATTGCCGCTCTCCTCCAGGCTTGAACTGGACGGTCGAACCGTACGGCAATAAACAAAATTGGGGGCAGAACTATAACTGCATAGTAGAAATTTTGATTTAGGTCAAAGGGACCACCGGGGCGGAGAGAAAACAACGTAGATGTCTAATAGACAAAGTAACTGTAAGTTAAATTGAATCAACATAGGATGGCTCTAAATGCAAAAAATCTATTTGATGTGGCATGTGTAGAACGCGGGCTCACGGTCGCGTTTCACTGAAAAAAAACTCCTTCCGGGCTTCTTTAGGAAAATAAATTCAAGAAAAATCTAGTTAATGCTCGGTTCAATTTTGTTTCAAATTTGAATAAAACAGGATCCATTTAGAAACGTTGTGAAATTTTCGGATACTTTTAACCCGAAAGCTCGTTGAAACACAGTTTTCTTGTTGGTTTTTTATACGGTATCAAAATGGTTTATGTGAGATAATTTCTGATGGCTGGGTGGTGAGTGCTCTGGTGTCGCTGGGCTCAGCCCACCCCTCCGCTCTGATAATGAGGAAAGGACAACCAATCCAGATAATCTCGTTTTTATTTCTTTATGTTTTTAAAGAGATAATTATTGGGAGAAGGATCTACGACATATAAAAACTATTTTCTTCCACTCATGAATTATGACCGCACTAACACCCACTTCAAGGGAGATGGGTGTCGCTTGATTTGAGCCCTCTTCCAGAGGTTATTTCCCGCCAAACTTAGCCAAAGATGATATTTCAAAACATTTGATAACAAACGAGAACCAACCTTCGGCGGTAATTTTTGAACTAAACAGTAGTATCTGATACAATCCCACAACCGCGACTCAGCTTTTTAAAAAACTTCCTTAAAAAAGAACCACCGCAGTTTGTTGTACCTACTCCTTTAATTTTCATCATATTTTTATTATTTCTTGTTGTGAGGCCTCCGGAGAAGCCTAACACATTGATATGCAAAATTGCTTATTGTTTTATAATATTTGACATTTCGGCGGGCCAAAAACAGCCAAAATGAAACGCGAACTCAAAAATTATTGATTTATTATGATTAAAATTGAAAGTGCCGTTAAATTTCGTCTTTCTGTTTGACCGTCTTCCAGGGTCCTAAAGAGATTGCACCAATTCCTACAAAGTGTTTCGTAATTAGCGGAAAAATTACTTTTGAAGCATTCTTTCTTGTATTCTTAAATTTGAAAACAATTGTTTAGGCTCAAGAATGCAAAAGTTGACTGGCCCCAAAGAGACAACCGGAATCCACAATTTCAAAAAAAAAACTCTGGCTAGTTAATTGTCAAACAGTCTGTTCAGATGCAGTAAAGTGAAACTGTTCTCTAAACACATGGTGGAGGGAGCGATATGCTTTTGCCTGAGCCTGCCCAAACTGAACATTTGTTCAATTTATTTTTTGGTTTTTCCGCGTTTTTGTCCGCTGAAAAGCAAGAATGTATAAACAAAAAGCGCTTTTTGATTACTTTGTAAGGCTTCTTCCGCGACAAGAGCCTGACACAAAAATAACTATAAAATGATGAAATTGAAGGAGTAAGGTACGAATACTGGCGTGTCTTTTAAGAAGCGTGTAACAGAGACGTAGTGGTCGCGACGTTTAGGTGGGATTGTATCAGATTTACTGGTTAAGTTGAAAAATTATCGCGAAGGTTGGGTTCTTTGTTAGTGTACGAAATGTTTTGGAATATCACTTTGCTAGTATGGGCGGAGGAATGACGCTCGAGAGTCTCAAGTAAGTTGGCCCACCCACTCTTCTTAAGGGCGCTGCCGTGCATATTTTGAAACAGATTTGCACTTTTTCATTTTTTTTCGCTTAGATGGGAAAACTTTTCCCGCTTGGAATTTCAGGATAACAAATTGTTTGGAACGTAAGCATGTGTCAGCCTTATTGGAGCTCAACTTTTGTATAATCTGATTTTTTCAATATCGATTATTTCTCACTTTGAAATTCGTCTTTTTGAAAAAACAACTCAAAAGACGGCAGATTCTCGGTTGAAGGCGTCAAAAATTGAGGTAAATATTATTATTTTCGTTGATAAGAACAAAAACCGGACTTGACTGACCCATCAAATTTTTTTAAATGGTTTCGTATCACAAGATCTTCTTCGGTCAAATCGAACCATTTTTGAATACAAAAAAAATCGGAGATAAATACGAAATTTGCCTACATCGTAAAGAACTTTTTGTTGTGTGACCTGAGATAAACGAAAAAATATTCTACGGAAGTCTGAGTCGAACCTTAACAATCCGGCAGGTTCTAAACTAGACAATAAAATTCTATTATTTTTGTGATAAACGAAGCTTCACGACCGTTTCATTCCAAACTTGTGATGTCGCTGCAAAAGTTCAAAGTTGAGGAGTAACACCGAAACAAAAATAGACATATGAAAACATATAATAAAACAGTAGTCATTCTTCACATTTTTCATCATGAGATGATTTCGTAGAATACATTGAATTTCTAAAATTGATTTGCAACAAGAATGAGGAAAATTTTTCAAAGATAATTCTTATTATTTTTGACCAAAATCACTGAACCATTGTCTATATGGATTTTTCAAAGAGCATATAATAAAAGATATCGGGGTATCTACTGTGAGTCGAAAAGAAGTTAAAGGTACCCATTTTGTAGGATGTTTTTTCGTTGATTTGAAACAATATTGGAAAGGAGAGTAAGATTTGAAACGAAAAATAAGGCACTTTTTCTCATTTATGTATTGGATTTTATCGGACATTTCTAGAATTCTTCAGAATCGAAAAGTTAATATTCGAACTCAAAAATTTCCTAAAAAGCCAAAATCAAAGAAAACTTGCAGTTACAAAAAGTTGCTGGATTGTACGAATCATTATTTGATGGTTATAATTGGGCGAAGAATATACAATCCAGTTGAAAAAGGTTTTTTCATGCAACGACCCATATCCGCGTAGTGGTCGAAGTTTAATGACCGACACTCGCGCTATAACTCGTAACCCTCGGAGATCAGACTAAGAAAAAAAAAAAGTCTCGGCCGCCAGAGCGTATATATCGATCTACTTTGGGAGTGTGTATTTACAGTGAGAAACTAAGGTAGTTGAAGCCCAATTACTATGGCAATAGGAAGTAAAGTTATATTTTTGCATCATATCATAATAAAATATTAAAAATAAAACGGAAATAATAAAAAACGTAATAAGTGTCAACTAAAGAAATTGCATATAAAAACGTTGTATCGGGAAATGTTGGTTACAGGCGTGGGATTTCTTATAAAAATTTTTTTAAGTCATTTATTTGGATTGACAGAATGGTTAGATCACATATTTAAAAAATTACAGCAAAGTTCTAAAGAAAAAACATTATATTAAATAATTAAAAAATTGCAACAACTTTACTGTACACTAGATTACTTTTGCACTGTCCAAAAACCGGCCGGAACCAAGTCTTTCAAAAGCCAATAAACTAACTAACAAGAAGCCGTAAAAAACAGCTATCTTCTTTAGTCACATAAAAAATCAATTCAAATTCCTAGAATTTTAGTTCTCGAAAATGTATTGGAAAACCAAGGTGTAGCATATCACGTGATACGTGCCATGTAGTCCTTCACAAATTTTATT
>SCLH01001414.1:17196-36341 GCA_004367855.1 Oikopleura vanhoeffeni
AAAACTATTTTCTTCCACTCATGAATTAGACCGACAATCCTCCACTTCAAAGGGTGAGTGGGTGTCGCTGATTTGAGCCTCTCTTCCAGAGGTTATTATCCCGCCAAACTTAGCAAAGATGAATTTTCAAAAACATTTGTACACAAACGGAGAAACCAACCTTCGGCTGGTAATTTTTGAGAACTAAACAGAATCTGATACAGATCCCACATACGCCAGCTCTTTTTAAAAACTCTCCTTAAAAAAGAACCACCGCAGTATTTCGTACCTACTCCTTTAATTTTCATCAGTTTTTTACTATTTTCTTGTGTGCTGAGGCCTCCGAGAAGCCTACACATTGATGCAAATGTTAAATTGCTGTATTTTTTAATATTTGGCATTTCGGCGGCCAAAACAGCCAAAGAAACCGGAAACTCAAAAATTATTGATTTATTTATGATTAAAATTGAAAGTGCGCGTAAATTTCGTTTTCTGTTTGACCGTCTTACCGAGTGAGTCTAAAGAGTTGCACCAACTCCTTAAAGTGTTTGTAATTACGCGAAAAATATATTTTAGAAGCATCTTTTCTTGTTTCTAAATTTGTAAAAAGATTTTAGGCTCAAAATGAAAAGTTGACTGGGCCCCCAAGAGACAACCGAGAATCCAAATGTTCAGAAAAAAAAATCTTGGCTAAGTTAATTGTCAAACAAGTTGCTTTCAGGATGCAGTAAAGGATGAAACTGTATCTCAAAAACATGGTGGAGGACATAGCTTTTGCGCTTGAGCCTCCCAAACTGACTCATTCTTCAAATTTAATTTTTTTTTTCGCGTTTTTGTCCGCTGAAAAGCAAAATGTTAAACAAAAAGCGCTTTTGCAATTATTTGTAAGGGCTTCTTCCGAGACAAGGCCTGACACAGGAAAAATAACTAATAAATAATGATTGACATTGAAGGAGTAGTACGATAGCTGGGTGTCTTTTATAGAAGCTGTGTAACAGAGACGAGGTGGTCGCGACGTTAGGTGGGATTGTATCAGATTTACTGGTTAAGTTAAAAATTATCGCGAAGGTGCGGCTTTTGTTATGTACGAAATGTTTTTGGGAATATCAGCTTGCTAGCTGATGGGGCGGAAGAATGACCTTGAGGAGTCTCAGTAAGTTGTGCCCACCCACTGCTTGCTTAAGGCGCCTCCGGTGCATTTTTGGAACAGATTTGCAGCTTTATTCATTTTTTTTCGCTTAATGGGCAAAACTTTTCCAGTCTTGGAATTTCAGGATAAACAAAACTGTTTTGGAACGTATAGCTTGGTCAACTCTTGATTGGAGCTCCACGTTTTGTATAATCTGCATTTTTTCAACGATTATTTTCACTTTGAAATTTCGTCTTTTTGAAAAAACAACTCGCAAAAGACGGCAGATTCTCGGATGAAGGGCGTCAAAATTGAGGTAAATATATTAATTTTCGTGATAAGAAACAAAAAACGGGACTTGACTGCCCATCAATTTTTTTAATGGTTCTATCACAAGTTTCTTGCGTCAAAATCGAACATCTTTAATACCAAAGAAAAATCGGAATAAATACGAAATTTGCCTACAATCGTAAAGAATTGTTTGTTGTGTGACTGAAGATAAAAGCTGAAAAAATATTCTACGGAAGTTCGAGTCGAGGCAGCTTAACAATCCGGCCAGGTGTTATACTGACATAAAATTTATTATTCTTGTGATAAACGAGAGCTTCACACCGTTTCATCCAAACTTGTGATTTCGCTGCAAAAATTCAAAGTATGAGAGTTTACAGCCGAAACAAATAACGGCATGATTAAACATAGTAAAAACAGTAAGTATTCTTCACATTTTTCATCTGAGAGATTTCGTAGAATACATTAAGTTTCAAAATTCGATTTGGAACAAAGAATGAGGAAAATTTTTCAAAATAATTCTATTATTTTTTGACCAAAATCACTCGAACCATTGTCTATATGATTTTCAAAGAGCATATAAAAAATATGAGGTCATCTACTTGTAGTCGAAAACGAAGTTTTAAGAGGTACCGCATTTTGTAGGATTTTTTTCGTTGATTTGAAGACCAAATATGGAAAATTTAAGGAAGATTTTGAAACGAAAAATAAGGCACTTTTTCTCATTATGTATTGGAATATTTATGCGAATTGTCCTAAATTCTTCAGAAATCGAAAAGTTAAATTCGACACTCAAAATTTCCTTAAAAAGCCAAAATAAAGAAATTCGCTTAGTTACAAATAGTTTGGCTGGATTACGAATCATTAATTTTGATGGTATATTGGGGAAGAAATATCAATCCATTGAAAAAGTTTTTCATGCAACCGACGCCACATATCCGCGCGTAGGTCTGGTCGGAAGAATTAGCGAGACCGATCAACTCCCCGCGGCCATAAGAAACTCGTAACCCTCTGGAGAATTACAACTAAAGAAAACAAAAAAAGTTTCTCGGCCAAGGCACCAGAGCCGAGTGATATCGGTACTACTTTGGGAACTGTGTGTATTTACAGTGGAGAAACTAAGGTAGTTGAAAGTACGTAATATAAAGCTGGTATGTGCAGGAACCTAGGGACCGGACGCTTTGTGCAAGAGAAGGACGCTCAAGCGAACGTACATCGTGGCCAAAATAATCGGTTTGGCGCAACGAGCCGAGTGCCCGCCATATGCAAGGCGGATCTCTACAAAGAAGAACAGGGGTGGAGTGTTTGGTGAGAATTTTTAGTTCTAGCAAAAAGTATAGTTGGGGATCCGGGAAACGGATGTAACGTCAAAAGTGTAATGTTGTGCTCAATGTTGGCAGGGTTGACAGGGGGGTCCGTAAGGCCGAAACAAGTAATGGGAGACGAGCAGGAATAACCTTAAAAAGGCGGTGCCCCTTGGCCGATCATCGTTGGGATTCTCACAAATCTGGTATATTTTTAGATAGGTTGGAGAATTGTGCTGTCAATCTCAGCAAAATTTATACTTTCCGTTAATGTGGTGCACGGGCAAAAGCGCAACAAAACGTGTGATTAACAATTCTTTATAATTATATGGTCTTTGATAATAAATAATAACATGATTTCACAATTTGATTTTGACCCCTACGCACATAAATACCTCGGACATATTTTAATTTTCATATAGTTTCTTTTAAAATCATTATTATGGAGATAAAATTATAAGAACCTGACCATATTATCAATTACAACCAAACTCATAACTCAAAAACGTATTATTCGAACTCGACGCGAAAAGTAGTTGACGTTATTTGAAGATGATTTCGGAGGTTAAAGTAAAAGTATATTGGCTCAAGGTTTCGTATATTTTTTAAACTTTAAAATAGGACACTCAATAAAGAAAGATAATTATAAATAACTTATAATAATGAAAATTCCATTACTAGGAATCTAGTGTGTAGAGTGGTCTGCTTCAACATTTATCGAAATTTTTGGAGATTAGAATTTCAAAATAACTGTTTATGAGAAGAATTTTTATTATAATCTTTCGTATATTAGCAAATATCACCCTATCGCTCCATAATTATTGACCAATAAAACCCTTTGCCTTATTTTCTAAAAAAACCTCAAAAACCTAAGATTAATTCAAACTCAACTGATGGTTAGTTTGAATGATAAGTTAGACATGTTAATAAACACGTCTATCTCCATTTTTTATAGCCATTTAATTCAAATGTAGATTACCTGAATTCTTCATTTTACAACATCGACTATCTTCATGTGGATTTTTAATTCAATCATATAGAAGTGATTTTTGTCGTCTCTTACGCATTATTCACGCTAAAACTTGTTTCAAAATCAAAAAAATTCAAATACTCAAATGAACAAAGAATTACCAGAGAAGATTCAAAAGATATTCTGGGCGGTATTTCCTGGAACTGCGAGAAGCTACAGCTTTTTCGGTGTGTGTAGTGGTGATATTGTCAATCATAGATATCATTTGCCGAATAATACTGAGACAGACAATTGAAATGAAAATTGCCTATTTACGGCAGAGGTCAAGCGCCATTTCTAACAAAATACTCTTGACATTCTTGATTCAATAATCGTCAGCTGTTTATACAGACCAATAATCTAGAAAATCGTGCTATTTTATCTTATGTTTAAACTCTCTCGACCAATACTAAATTAAAATTGCATAGCCAAAGCAAACTTTCAAATGATCAGCTTAATATGATATAAGAACTATAAACGGAATTTCTTCGAACTGTAGATCTTAAAATCTTGATGAAGACTTTTATCATTGTTGATTTTTATTGGTTTTCTATATAGCGCATTTTGAAGAAAAGATAAATACTTTGATTATTTGAAATAAACAAATCGGGATATAGTTACTAACCTATGCGAATTTGTTTTCAACGTGCATCAGATTTTTGGTGCATGAATTCTTTTGAAGATCCATATCGCCCATATATCGTATCGGTCGACATTTCTGCCATTAATTTCACCCCTCAAAAATGAAGCTGAAGAGACAAATTTTGAATTATAGGCGGCATTCATCTGACATTTCGATCACATAATAATATTAGGCGCCGTTAATATACATTCCTCCACAGTGATATTTAAGGGCGGCTTACAATCACATTTCTGCCACAATTTGATATTTTAAGCGGCTTCATCGACATTTTCAAATAGTGAAACATTTTATGCGCAATTGCTAGAGTTTTACCTAATACAAACTAATATAAATAAATCATAACGCCAGCATATCTCAATAAATTCAGTAAATTTTCATTTCGTTTACACCAAAAATATAAAGAATAAAAATTTACAAATGATTTTTCTTTCAGATTTATTTCTTTTCAGAAACACATAAAATGTGTCTGTTATTAATGATTTCTAAGCTGTTTGTAGATTTTAATTTCCTCCTTAAGTTTATAAAAAACTCGCGTTGACAGTCTCTCTCTATATTCAAGAGATTAATAATGAAGTTCTCTGAGGAAAAGATATCGACAATGACCATGTAACCTCCCGTATTACTTCTTTAACTGTAGACAATCGATGTCCTGACAAGTAGAAACAGTCACGATTTAATCGCATTTTAGCGCTATTCACTTTAATTGACAAGAATCAGTTAATATCTTTTGTGATCAACTCATTTATGAACAATCTCATTCAACGCACCTTTGTTGCGTTGTTTTTGTATAATTTAACGTATCTTGTTTTGAATTACATCCGCTATAGTTATCTTATTTTTCTATGTTACGAATCCCATTCACAATAATTATCTTCATCCCTATCCAGACATTAATTATTTTTCATTCCACCAAGCCCTATAATAAAATGATACGTTGCCGTCTATTCAGAAATTAAACCCCGTGTCAATAGTACATGGTTTTTTTTTCAAAATATGCTATAACTCCGTAGTAGTCTTTCGTCTTGCCATCCAGTAGCGCGCGATGTGCTATTAATCGCAATTTAGAGAACCATTGACATTGAACTAAATAAATTACCAAAGGTCCAAGCGACTATTATTCGATAATTGCCCAAAAATACTTACATTGTGCGTCTTTTCTTTTTACCGCAAAATTTATCTCACGTACTTACCACTACTCCTCTTCGCTAAAAAATTTCACATCATCTCTAGAAGGCTACCTTGATCAGGAAAAAAAATACTAAGACTCTTCTTCTCATACAACAGTCAGCCAACAGAACCACACGGTGACCGTATATCCAGGGCATAAAGTCCAACCGGATAAGTACGTGTATTTCTTTTAAACGTTACCGACAAAATTATAGAAAAAAAATAAAATTGTTATCAGAAGTTATTAAGATTAAGTTATTCCAGATTTCTCTCCAGAAGTCCAAGAATCATATATGTCACGATGACCTTTATAAATTAATGGAGAAATAGAGGTCTTAGTACAAGTTAAAAATAATTAGTCTAGATCAATTAGGGCCAAAAGAATGTTATGGTGCCATAAAGCGCCTATTTTTAAGAGTTGGACTACTTGAAATAAGCTCATCGCCAAAATCGTCACGTGATCTTATTTTTTTTTCACATAAAATTTAAGGGCATCGAGCTTTTAATTACGACATTGTCTAAGAACTCTTATACTCTGTTTGAATGATATTTTGCGTCGACGTGATTGTTAGTTCTTGACTTTTTGTGTAAATTTAGACGAAAAAACCTTTCAAAAAGTGTTGAATGTTATCCTCTGTAATTCTTGTGAAGCGGACTTGGTTATTTACTTTTTTCAATATTACTTCGTAACATATACTGCATGTTTCTTGATTGTTTCAATATTACTAACATAGCGTGACGAAGACCGCAAGATCGTAAACGAGATTTTCTGGAGCTAATATCATTTAAACTATGGGCCTTCCTGATCTTTTAAATCATTATGAATTTTTAGATAGTTCATAATCAAATTGCCGAAATGACTGATTTTACATGACATTTCTTATGGCGTAGCAAATATGAAGGAGTGGAATCTCTTCTAATCAACGGAATTATAATATTCTTCTACCAAAATATTTTTATGACCTTTCATTTCGTCAATGTAGTAATGTGTAAACTTTTTTATTTTGCAGATAGTGCAATACCCAAATTGGTGAACGGTGCTTTATTATTTTTAATTAAAATAGTCATTTATTAACCTTGAAATTTGATATCTTATTTATGAATATTGTCTCAATCTCGGCGAAAATTGGAGAGTTTTTAATTTTTATTTCATACATTTGAATATAACTTTGTAATACTTTAAAAATTTTAGAACTAAGTTTTGATTAGGACTGTATAAGAATCTCATTTCTTAACATGATTGCTTCATTTTTTGAATATAATATATTTAAATAATTATATCTTTATGTCTATTTATAGTTTGATTCAAACGCAACGACACGGATGTGCAATATCACTACCAGCTCAGAGGATTTGCAATTCAGGGCACTCGGGAGTTCTAGAACACTTTTTATTTGAGAAAGTAAATAAATACTATATATAAATTTTAAGAACTTTTTTTCCTGTACATCCAAAAGAGTCTCAAAAACATCACTTGACCCCCTCTAATTAAACAGTAAGGTTACGGATGTCAAAAGAATCTAACACCACATAGTACTCATGATTATCGCTAAATAAATTGTCGATTGCTAATAAAAACTTAATTAAAATTGAAGTTCTTGAGTCTATGATTTAATTTTCCCACATACAAGGTTATTGATCTTATTATTATTCAAGCCATTAAGGGACATTTCATTATTATTATACTATTTTTGCAACCCTTATTTTCTTGAGAATAGTTGTTTCACGTGCCCTTATTCGAGATTGTTTTTGATTAAATGAAAGGATATAAAGGTGCTAAACCTGAAGTTCACTAAATTTAATAATACTCAAAATATTAAATTCCCCCTTATTGCTAGCTTTGGCCGATTGTCGGATCAGTGTCAACAAAATTGAATGCAAATATCATTTATCCTCCTTTCGTCCGATTGCAAGTCATTATTCAACAATATTAATGAAAATCCCCTCTTTATCGGCCCTACACTAATATTCGCCGACCGAGAATGTGTGTCACTGCCGGGCTAAAAAGCAGACGACTATCTACGTTTGATAATGAATTTCTATTAGGAAATTGTGATCCCTGTCCATTTCACGATTATACCAAACCGATACTTATTCCTTCAAACACTGCAAGACGAGTCTTTCGGCGAAAATCCAACAGCGCTCCGTTTCGGTTGAAACTTATCTGATTCGTAATAATAAAGTAGTTGAAGCGATGAGTATCGGTTGGTAAAATGATACTGCTCAAGGTCTTATCATTTTCTCTCAAATTATGATTAATTAAGATGAAATCTTAAAATTTTTTCTTGGTATTGAGTGGAACGACGTATCGAGTGATTTCGTTCAGCATCGAAATTATCTGCATTTATATTTCAGAATGTTTTTTTCTGAAACTCATTAAAATAACACGATATTTCGAAAGGTTTGTTTTGACTATGAGACTAACTCACCCGTGCTAGTATTGAATATCCCTTAACGCTCATCCAAATACCGAAAAATTTCTTAAGGTAGTTTCTTCTTAAGTTTCTTATTAATCATATTTTAGCGAGGAAGACAATATAAGAACCCTTGTGCCATATACATGCTTACCTTAACCGAACTCCATCTCAAACAGACGTTACTTGACTCGAAACTCGCGCGGAAAAATAGTGACTTTTTATAGATGATTTCGGTCTCGAGCGTAAAATGATTATTGGTTTCAAGGTCTTATCTAATTTTAAAATTAAAATATAGCATCAATAAAGAAGTATTAAAACTTAAAAACTTTTTCCTTTGGTATATTGAGTAGATGTTATGCGTTTCGCTCAGAATATCAAAATCTTTTTTGGAGATGTTTAAATCCAAATAATTATTTGTCTTGTTATGTAACGATTTATAATTAGTAATATCGTTCATCTCACTTCTAGCAACATCAAATCATATGAACAATTAAAACGCTATGTGCCTTTTTTCTAGAAAACTACCTGCATTACAAACTCAAAAAATACATACAACGCCTCTCTCTGCTTAGTGGCGTCGAAGCTGATCTAATCTTAGAATAGATATTTAAACTCTATTATTCTGCTTTTGTTCTATAGCATTTTAGAATCAAAGATTCTATCCGAATTTCTTCATCTTTTTCAAAGTCACAAATTGAAGCTGATTCTTCATGGTCGACGAATTTTTCAAATAAAAGATCTGGAACCATATAATTTTAATAAGTTCGAATTTGACGCACTTAGTGACATTCGTCTTTACTAATAAACGACAACGCACAAGTATCTGCCTTAAGTCACACTTTAATCTGATTAGATCTATATATCATCAATCAAAAGTTATTTAAAAAAAAAAAAAATGATGAAAAAATTACGAATTTCTATGAAAAATGGCTATTTTTCAAATAAAAGCAGATTAATACACTTTTTATACTTATTTTTGAGTTGATATAGTAATCAAGTGACAGTGTGAACAATGTTTGATTGATTACAATAATTTTTATAATAAATTCCAAAAAAAATATCTGTTTCCCAAGAAGAATATTTAAATGTTAAGTGTTTTGCCATGGCACAAAAACACTTTTCCTAAAAACTGGCTCCATCTCAATTTGTATTTGGTGTCTAGTTTTCGAATAATTTTTCCGGAGTAAAACTTTGGCGCAAAATCTCAAAAATCAAACTCCCCGTAATATTCGAACCAAATATCCCAAAAAAAAATTGAGTATTTTTTTTGGAATCATCGCAAAATTCTTTATAATCTATTCGGAAGAAAAAATTCTGTGACATTTATTTTGGCCATTCTAGAAGGTTTTAGGTAGGCTTGAGCCGATATATCGGCTCTGTGATTCCGAGGGTTAAGGGTGTTCGATGTTCTGCACACTTTAATGGCCCAAAAATTTCTACTTATTCATCTTAATTGAAATTTTGCGCTTTTTCTTGAAAATGTTTAAGTTTTAGCTCGATTTTGATTCAGCTCGATTTTGATTGGTTGAAATTTAACCAAACCAGAATTCGAATAAAAATACATGTACAGGAAGTCCCATTTTTTGGCATCGTTCCTTTACGACGCTATGGATACTCAAGCCAATGAAAATGCTTTGTTATGTCTTCCTAAAAAATTAGCCATTGTTTGTGCTTCATCACTGGCCAATCACAGCGCTCGTTTGGTGAAACTATCTATAGCGTCGTGAGGGAACGAGGCCCAAAAATTGGGACATCCTGTATATGAATATATCATATCGATTACGGGGCCTCTTCGCACATATTAGCCAAAATTTTTATATAATTCGGGTTTTGAAAACTACTCCTCCGATTAAGATCTTAGATAGCTCAAACTGAGCACAAATATTTAGTGAATAATAAAAAAAATGGTTCGAATCGGACCAATTTTTGATTTTTTTCTGAGATTACTGCAATTGTTTAATTATCAGTTTTTATATAAAAATTGGAAACAATGGTCTGATTCGGACCATTTTTTAATTTATTTCTCTCTAAATAGGTGTGCTCTGTTTGAGGTATCTAAAAACTCAATCGTTTTCAAAAGCCGAATTATATAAAAATTTTGGCTAAAAAAAATTACTTCAGTCCATATAAGTTTCTTGCTAATACCTAAAATAAACTTTACTCTGGTAAAATAACTACAGTCCGAGTTATATAAAAATGTTGGCTAATATGTGCGAGGAGGCCCCGTAATCGATATATTATTTACATGGGGGGGGGCAATATCGCCGAAATTTGTTGGTAAAAAACCTACGCAATTTGGCAAAAAACTTCCTGCAATATAGCCTATATCATATAGGCCCCCAGTACAAAGGGGAGGGCAATATCGCCGAAATTTTTTGGCAAAAAACTTTCGGCGATATTGCCCCCCCCCCTGTATCATATATAATATATGGTATCAATTTTTGTATTCTTTGCCTTTGAAATTTGTTAAAAAGCTCAAATCGCAAATGTATGAAGTTCTTGGCTTCTAACACCTCCAAACAAATATGCTCCAAAATTTTAATTCATTTTAAAAATCTTTGAATTGATCGGATGGAGATTTTTTTTTCTAATCTGAAAAACTGAGCCTTTTACCTTAAAATTTCTAAAATTTAATTTTAGAAGTATGTCTGCGATTACCGAATGTTGCCAAGAAATAGATTGTTCCGGTTGCGGGAGTTTTCTCGGTGACTTTCGCAATCCGCTGGCCTCCGTTACTTCGAGTTTGTTTTTCTTCACGGGATGGTGGATCATTATCGATTCGGCTGTCAGATGCAATATTGCTGAAAATCCCAGCTTGATGATGTACGATTATTACCATGTTTGTGGGGTAGTTGGCACACTCGCCTTTTTTCTGATAAATGCGGTATCAAACTCGTTGGTGAGAGGAGAAGGAGAATTATGACGGGGTAAGAAAATTTGTACAACAACATATAAAATGATATTCTAAATGGATATATTATATTTCGAGTTACGACACATATACTCACAAACGATTTTGAGCCCGCTTATGGTTAGAAATATGAGTCGCTAAAAGCTCTTTTTATGAATTTCTTTAAATTTAGGAGCGTCGCAAAATGAGGCTCTAAAAACAAATTTTCCCAATTTTTTTTTATGCTTTTTTTATACATATGAAAATTACAAGCATTTTGGTACTCTTTTATTTTTATACATCGCTAGAAAGCACTTTTTGATGAGTTCAAAATATATTCGTATGAAAAAGTTTAATTTCTTGATTTTTGGAATTTAAAACACAATTTACAGAAAAAATGAGTCTGAAATTTAGACAAATGTCAACTCGATAAATGCACGAACTCTTCAGCATTCATGTAGTTTCGAATGTGTAACTTTAAATCCAGGGAGAGATACATTTTGATTGAACCCAAAAAGGGTCAAAATACTGTTTTTTGGTGATGACCAATCCAATAATTTTCAAAAAAAACTCAATCGATTATCTGATCACGTTCTGTCCGGTTAATTTAAATCATTTGTTGTACCTTAAAACTCAAGAAGGAGATACATTTGGAAAAAATAATTCAGCAGTTTGTAAGGCACGTTTCTGATTGGACGAGCATCCGTTACTTTCGACTGTTTTATAGGATGCAAGATTTGCTCAAATACATTAGTTAAGGGTAATGACTTTGTCAACAGTTTGTACTTTGCGATAATTGGCCATTGAAAACCCCGTTTTTCGCCTAAAAATGCGACGACCACCCCCTTAGGCTTAGTTCCTCTTTTTATTTTGGTTAAGGGGTGGCATATACCGGAGATTGGAGCAATAAACTCCGAAAGTAATTAGTTAGTTATTTTTTGTGCTTATTATCGTTAGCTCAACCAGAATAAATGTGTCAGCTCATTAAAATAATTTTTTATCTATTTTAGGAAGATTTGAGTTCGAATTTTCATTTTGAATTATGAAAATTTCCAAAAATCAAAACATGAAAATTATCCGCATTTTTGTCCAAAATTATTTCGGATTTTTATTGAAATTTTTGTGTAAAAAAAATAGCCACTTTAACTTTTTTCATAGATGCCTACATATTTTCTGACCGCCGTTTGAAAAATTATAAAATCTTATTTTTCATCTTTTGTCGACTTTTGAATTCTCTATAAAAAATCTGGCAGAATCAGTATTAAATTTTCTGGCATCTATTAAGTTTCTGTATGTCAGCTAATGCATCATTCATGGGTGGTCGCGGGAATTATCATTTCTAAACTATTGATGAAATTCACAACACTTGGTTGTACATCCGGTTAGTGCCATTTGGCACTCAATTTTTATAAATTTTATTCTTGCAAAAGATTCAATGATAATGTCGGGTGTTATAGGCGTATTTTTTTTGATAGTCAGGACATATTCTATAATAAAAACGCAATTGACGGTCAATTTTTATTTAAAAAAACCGTGTTTTTCTCTATTTTTCGCCATTTTTGACCATTTTTCATGAAAAAAAAATTTTATATTAAGGAAATTTTCTAATGTGCAGAATGATTCACCCACTTTTTAGCGCATAACACCCGAAAATGGCTGAAGTTCATTAATATCGTCTTAAAAAAATTCTAAAGTCGGGTTTAGTTGGAAATGGATGTACAATGAAAAGTGGTTCTTTTTATTTTTACAGATACTCAGTTATGTTAAGAAAATAAAAATATGAACGTTTGCAAGAATGAACACTTTCATTGAAGATAAAAAAAATTAATTTTACATTATTTTTTTTTTCAAATATCGTTCTGAAAAAATGTACCAATCTTACAGACTTATGCCACCCACTTAATCGACACCAAAGCCATACTCGACAAAAATTACATTTAAAAAAAAACTTTTGGAAAAGCTGAATTTCTAAATAAATGTTTTATACGATGTGCGGTAGAGTGGGTGTAGCCAAACCGACAAATTTAAAACTGGTATTATCAACAAGGAAATTTTTAGTTCTCCATTTAAAGGACGATAAAATAGTCCGATAATTTACTCAACAAACTTGTTGCCTCCTCTTGTGAAAAGTTTTAGTTAGGTGGTTTTTTTATAGGAACGCCAGCAAAACTACGGCTTAGTGGTATTTGGGAACCCCATAAGACCATATATTAACAGATAGAGAATAAAATTCCGCAGGGTATCCCTGATTTTTATTTTTAAATTTGATGACGGTTGGCGGATTATAGCAGAATTTCGAAAATCCATTTTCTCAAAGTTGTTCCAATTGGACCCAAATTTGGTATACCTACATATGTATACTAATACGGACACCAGGAGTTCGAATCTGATTTCTGATTTGACCAATGACGTCATCATGACTCATTTTGGGCGACTTATCTATGACTGTAGTCGTCTTATTTCTTTATCTAAACCTCCCTCAGTTCGGATAATTTTCTTCTCGAGATAGAAAATCCCTGGAATGAGAAAAGTATATTATAAATTGTATTTTTCTGAAAAGAACTATTAATCATTATTTAGACATAAGCCTGGTTATCTAAAGAGTATTTTGAGCCAATCATACCACGAATTTGTTTTAAAACTTGTGTAAAAAAGGTCTAAAACCAAATGTTCGTGAAAATGACGGAGTGAAACCGTACATATGCAAAAACAAAAATTCATCAATTTTGAAAAATCCTGTAAAGATTTTAGTCCTTTTTCATAGAGATAATATGTAACTTTTATATCATTTCTGACCATTTAAAGCCTGTCGGAGGAGATATTACCATTATTTTTCGATGAAGCTTCGAAAATAAGGAAATTTGAGACATTTTTGCAAAAATTCCTCAAAATCCGCAAAAAATCTGAAATTAAAAAAAAAACGACAATTAGCCCTTTATTCACTTTTAATACTCTTTAAAATACCATGCTTATGATTTAATCATGATTTAGAGTACCTCTCACGAAATCGAATTTTATAATCTTCTGTTGGAATTCGAGGGATTTTTTTGAAAGTCACTCAAAAATCCTCAAAATAATTTGAAATTGAATTAGCTGTGAGGCTTATTGCATATGCGAGTAGTGTCGGATCCAAATACAAAAATAAAAAATTGGGGGTTTCATCACGGTTTCGCCAGCTACGAAGAATTAAAATCCTATGACCTAAACTGTAAACCACCTTAGAAATTATGTTCCTAAACATATTAATCTTTTTTATCAGGGTTGCCTCGGTACCTGTGGGGCACGAGTTTGGCTCTTTGTTGGTTTTTTGGCGGCTTTTGGTGCAGTTATTGGTTCACTTTGGATTTTGTTTGGTGCATATGTTGCAAAACCACCAACTTATCCAGAAGAAAGCTTTTGCCCAAGCAATGTTTACCCCGGTGTCTCCATATTTTTACAGGTAAATTCAAGAGGGGCATCATAATTTTATAAAAAAATCGGTTACTTTTTAATGAGACTAATCATCATTCAATTTTTAACATCAAGAAATAAACTTTAACCACCTAAGAACGAGAACTTCGCGTCACACCCAAAGCCTTTTTAGGCGCTACTTTGAGCGATTATTATGGGAAAAAGGGAAAATAATATAAATTTCTTCATTCTTTAGTTTTTGAGGTCAAGGATAGAATTAATTAATAACAAATAAAAATGATTAAATTTGAAGGGTGTGAAGTCGATAAATGCGAGAGAAAATATGATTTTTTGATCGACATATTTTTTGAAGTTTTTCAGAAATCTCTTGCGAAAAAATAAAACTTCGGATAGAGACTGCATAAAAAATAAACGTATATCGAGAGAATTCTCAAATAATTTCATAAAAATATTTTTTTTCGGAATTTTAGCGAAATTCTAAAGAAAGGTTGGAAAAAATATCTTTTGAACGGCTTGTCGGATGAAAGCTTATGGGATCCCATGGGAGTGGGTGTCGTTGATTAGGCTGATTTTTGAATTTTTTCGACGTGGTTTCTGGCTAACCAGGCTAAGGTGGTATTGCAAAAACTTGCTGAACAAGTGTTCAAAAACATTTTAGCACTGATTGTAATCTGATACAATACAACCTACGCCCACACAGGAACCTTAAAGAATCTTTCACAAACAACGCTTACAAACCAATGAATAATTTTTTCCTTCTTTATTTCTTGCAATCATGGTAAAATGTTGTGTCACGGGTCCGAAATTATATTTATTTTGAAAAAATTTTAAAATTCAAAAATTAAGGCAACATATTTTTCGAAATCACGATGAAAAATGATGACAGTTACGACGATTGTCTTTTGATGATCAGCAGGCCTTTCCAGTTTGCAAGCGACTGTGATGTCATAGAAATTAATAAATAATAATCTGTCAATTTGTTTTATTGCACTCGATTCCTTAGGTAGTCGATAGTCGGCTACAAACCAAAAATAACGGAAGTTGAGTCCGTGGTTCTGAATAACTACTGCACCCACAATCCCCTTAATACCTTGGAATCACAGAGCGATATATCGCTCAGCCTACCTAAAACCTTCTAAAATGGGCAAACAAATGTCACAGAATTTTTTCTCCGAATATTATAAAGATTTTGCGTGATCCGAAAAATACTTACAGACTTTTTTGAGATATTTGTTCGAATATTACGGGAGTTGTTTTTTGAGATTTTTCGCCGAAGTTTTACTTCCGAAAAATTATTCGAAACTAACATCAATACAAATGTGCGATAAAGCCAGTTTTTAGAAAGTGTTTTGTGATGCAAACACTTAACATTAAATATATTCGTATCTTCGGTACATATATTTTTTTGGAAGTGAAATTTCAAAATTTTCGATTTAGTATTCCATGAAAAAAATTATTTATTATTAAACATCAATTTAATCAATCAAAATTGTCCACACGTTCACTTATTACTATATCAACTTGAAATAGATAATAATGTGTTTAAATCTGCTTTTATTTGAAAATAAGCCATTTTTTATAGAAATTTTGATTTTGTCATCATTTTTTTTTACTTTTAAAAATAACTTTCGATTTGTGATATTAGTCGTATATATAATAGATCTATCGGATTAAGTGTGACGTAAGCAAATCTTGTGCGTTGTCCATTAAAAATGAATTTGTGAAGACTACGATGCACGTATCTCACGTAGTATGCTACACTCTTGTTTACCAACATATTATCTAGAACTAAAAATCAAAATTCTAGAATTATGCATTATGATGCCAAATATAACTTTTCAACTTCTCGATTGCAAAAGTAATTGGAGCTCACACTACCTTGAGCTTTCTGTAAAAACGCGGCAAAGTAGAGCCGATATACGGCTCTGTGCCTTGGCGGGAACTTTTTTTTCTGTGATTCGCGGTTAAGGGTTTCCCTGCTCCTACATTTTATGCGTTATTATGTCTAAAATGCACCGAATCATTTTATGTTTTGAACGCATAAACAACCCAAATGACAACAAATATTTCGAAATTTTGAGTTTTTTCATTTTTTTTAAGATTTTTCTCAAAATGATGTTCAAAATAACGTTTGTGTCAATTTGACACTAAACTTCAAAATATCGGGTTGACGTAGCCAATTTTCTCTTCCGTTTTTCCAGCTTCTTTTGAGCCTAATTCGAAAAAATCGTGTAGCACTTTTTTTTCTGAAATTTTTTTCACGTGACCTTGGAAAGTTCATATTTGAGTTTGGGTTCGAATTCAAAAAAAAACGAATCCGGAAGTGTTTATTTTGTTTTGAGCTTCCATTTGCAAAAATTTGAGTGAATTTTGAAATATAACCTCGGAGGAGATAGATTTCTGATGGAAATGTTCAAAAAAAACGACGGTCTGTCGCATTATTCTTAGAAAAAATAAGCACTTATCGACAAAAACGCTTCCACAGAAGTTTTGCTAATATTATGCAGGTTATATTAAAATTCAGTTTATTCAAATAACCTCAGAGGAGATAGAATTTCCGGTTTTGGCTTAGGTCTCCCTGTTTCGCTAATGTTTCGGGAGTGTTCATGCAAATTGACACATGTGTCACGCAAGATGAAGGCTTATTCTACAAATGGCTTCTGATTATCCTTGAAGCTCTGTTTGGCTTATTTGTATTGCGAGAAGTATGTCAAATTAGGGGCAGTTAATCGTTTTTTTAATCTATTTTTTTATAATTTTCATAGTTAAAATTGAGGTTAAAATTTCTGCCAAATACTTTAAACGGACATCTTTGAAGGAAAACATTTTGCCAAGACTTTAAACGGACAAGTTAACGGTTTCTACCTGTCTGTTTAAAGTCATACTACTGTAATAAGTTTTTATTGAAATTTTAGAATTTTTTCTCAGTTTATTTTTAAGAATATTTTCATTTTCGCTGGAACAATGATCTTCAAATTTGGCCGAGCTGAGCTTGACAGCAGCTGGTAAACTACTGAATCACACGACTAATTCATTTGTACTGTAAAACTCTTTACTATTTCCGTTTCCCAAAAAAACCTTAGCCCTTTACCTTAGCCCCCACCTACGCAAGATGTTCCATTAATTTCTGGGTTCTTTTGCGGCATTCCGCTGGCCCAAATAAGTCATTCTCATAATTTTTGAGTCTGTGTTTTTCAAAACACAACCGCCCAGGTGGGAGTTAAAATTCAAGGTTTTACAATTAAGTCTCTTTTACACATGAGTTTTCTTCTAATTAAGAAGGTATACTGTTTTCTCTGATAAATATTTGTTTAAATAAAGATATTGTTTAAAATTAAAGTCTATGAAACTAAAGTGGTTGAACGGATAAAAAAATTTAAACAAAAATATGATCGTCAATCTTTAAGGCAGAATTACCACCCTAGTTTCTTTTTGTTATAATTTATTCTTTGCAACGTTTCGTGCTTCGCATTATCAAGCTGTTTTAAAGAAAGTGATTTTACAGTTTGAAGACTACAAAAAATACAGAGTCTAGAACAGTTTGAGTTCAGGAGTAAAATATTGGGCTAAATAGATTAATTTGTAGTTTCTCGTTTGCTCTCAATTTGAGAGTCTCAAATTAATGCAGAAAATATTTAAAGTATTTTTTATCTTTCACATGCAGGTTTTCAAGAATGCAATGAGATTTTTTCTATCCTTGATTTTTGGTAATCCAGCAAAATTCATCTTCGTTCCTAAATTTACATGTACATATTAAAACATTGTTGTTTATTGACATTTTTTAAAACTTAATTTCTAAAAAAACAAATCGTTTAAATAACCTGGGATAGTTTTCTTTGGGTCCTTGATATATGAATTAAAATTCTCTTCGTCCCAGCAGATCCCCGAACCTGAACAATAGTATATCTAAGAAGGGGTACACTAGGCCTGGCGTTCGCGTTTAACCCTTATTTGACCTATGAGAGCGCTGGATATAACGGCGTCGACCAATAAGGGCTGCGAAAATGAAAGCCTAACACAAAAATTCCAAAAAATTTGTGATAAATAAAGTCGATAAGGCGGTTATTTTCATGGCCAAATTATGTTTTCGGACCAACTCGGCATTCCTTTTTCCATTTTTTCTACAAAAATTATGTTCATTTTACTCATTAGTAGCGTTGAATCAAAAACTACAGTAGAGTGCCTCTAGTAGGACGGACACTTGGGACGCACTTTTTTTCGAATAGTTTGCCAAATGGTTGAATTAGCTTGCTGAGCTCCCCAAATGACCATTTGAAATTTTTTATTTTATGGTTTTTTCGCGTTTTTTGTCCGCTGAAGCACATGTTATAATACAAAGCGGTTTTGTCCTTATTGTAAGGTTGCTCGGGGCTGACCAAAAGAATAATAGTAGAGATGATGGAATTGGGAGGGTAGGCACGGCGTGTCTTTTTGGGTTTTTAGCCTAGGTGTCGGGCTGAGGTGGATTTGTATCGCTTACTGTTAAGTTCAAGATTCCGCGAAGGATTGATGTGTTTTAGGTACAATGTTTTGGATTAACACTTTGCTAGTTATGTGCCGGAAATGACTTGGGAAGAAGCCCATCCAGCGACCCCCATCTTTAATGTTAGTTGTTTTGGTTCTCGAATGTAACTTTGATATATGTGTTGATGTGCGTTCAACTTGTGTTTGGTTGTAGATGTTTTATTTCGGTTTAATCGAAAAGGATGGCATGATTATGCGGTTTATACTCGTAGGGTGTCCTTTAGGACGCATTGGGCGGACACAGGTTTGCGAGGTGTTTTTAATAGGCGGAACTATTTGGAGTGTTGCAGGTCATATTGGGACGGACGACTTTTATTTCCATCATAATTTTGCCGTGTGTACTTGATCTGGGTAATTTCGCAAACGCAGATTCCGGCAAATTTC
>SCLH01001414.1:36362-46622 GCA_004367855.1 Oikopleura vanhoeffeni
ACGCGAGCTTTTTTCGTGGTTTGCCGAGGTGCTTTTTAATAGGACGGAACATCATTTGAGTTTGCCAGGTCCAAGTTGGGACGGACGACTTTTATGTTCCATCTAATTTAGCCTACGTGACCATGTGGTTATCGCGAAACCAGCAACATTCCGCAAAATTTCATTCTTAAGCGTCCGCCACGGCAATTTATTAGGTTCTAGTTAGAAAATAGGAGGAAAATTATTATTTGTACGTCATTTCACCGAGAAAAATTTTTGTTATGTTCATCTGTTTAGCAGTTAGGAAAGAAATTTCTATATTGATAGTCGATCAGCGAAACACTTTTATTTGTAGTTTGTAGCAAAAGAGGGAGAATTCGATTATTTACGTCATTTGCGACTGAAAAAATTTTTAGTTTGTTCATCTGTTTAGAAGAAGAGGAAATTTTGTATTTACGTCATATCACGAATTTTTTTTTTAGGCTCAGTCTGTTAAGGAAAGATGGAAATTTATTATTTACGTTATATATTTGTTTATGGTTATATAGATTGTGATTGCTGTGTTATCTAAATTCCGTTCGTCTCAGGAATCTGTCAGTTTCGGTCAATACGGAATGTGCGGTTGCTCGAGAGACTACGTTTGAAATCAGAAACCCGTCGGGTTACCCCTTAAAAATTTTCAAACTGTATTTTGTTTTTTTTTCGTTGGCCGACTTTTTCAGAAGTGTTTTGCGAGGTCCGTTGATTAGACGGACGGGGTTTTCCGAAGTTTGCCAGGTCGTTATCAGGACGCAGAGGCGATTAAGATCGTCCTACTGGGCACTCTACTTGTACTGATTTTATCATATACTCATTTATTGTTTTTATGTTTTAAAGTTATAGGCGCAGGGCGGGCGCGCCGCGGCTGCTAGGTTAAAGTTATTATTTGCCAGAAAATGCGTGGTTTTGCGGGCTACGTAGGTTTTTGCGTGGGTTTCCTATCGGCCGCACCTGCGAATTAGGTTTTCCACCATTAATTGACCTATGAATTATGAGTGTTTAATAGTTAACTACAGTATTATACGATTGCTTTTTTGATGTCATGACCCCCAAAATTTCATATTTTTTTTATTCAATTTGGTATTGTTATATGCTCCTCAGGTTAATAGACAATGCCTCATTATTTTATAGGTCACTTTAGGGTGGCGCTATAGTTTGTTCTTATCGGGTGGAAGTTCACAGTATTGGATAAAACACGAGAGTGTTTTTGGAATTGCAAGTTTTTTTCGTGATTGTTTCTCTTTTTCGACCACGGAAAATTTATAGGTTCATCAGTTAGAAAAATAAGGGAAAAATTCATTATTTACGTCATTTCACGGAAATTTTTTTTTTACGTTTATCAGTTAGAAGAAGGGAAAATTTTAATATTTAAGTCCGATCACGGCGAAACAGTTTTTAGGTTTATTTGTAAGAAAAAGAAGGGAAGATTTAATTATTTACGTCATTTCACGAAAAAAAATTTTTTAGGTTCATCTGTTAGTCGGAGCTGTGTTCGATTTTAGTTCACCAACTGGTGTGACGAGGGGTTATGCTGTCGAATAAGTGTGTTCTATGCTCGCATTCATGATTTTTCTATATTTCTAGTCACTATCTGTCATCTCACCTTCGATTTTAGAACTTTGATCATATTGATCTAAGGGCGTTCTCGAAAGAGCATTTCTTTGTGTGCCCGATCATCTTTGTATTCTAAGAAAACGTGGGCAACTTGTTTTGTTAGTGTTCACTGGTTTTTTGCAAAATGGAACAAACCAAGCTATTGATGGCATTACAGAATTCTTCGTGTATTCTCTGTGTTCAGCCCGACAATTGGTTCAAATTCTGGAATATGAGCTGGTCTTACAAGTGATGGTTTTGTTTGGGCTATACATTCTGATTGTGGTTGTTGTAGATGTGGTCTCAGTCCTTTGTTGCCATAAGTTGGGAGAAGAACGATTGTTAGTAAGTTTTGGAGACATTATACTACTGAGGTATTGGCCAGTAGTTCGATTTTTTTGTCGTCATTTTTTCTTTGTTTATTTGAAACAAAGCGTTGTCTTTTCAAAAGTTTATAAACGTTGGACACCGTCTTTTATTGTTTTTCAGTTGGTGCTAATCGAAAATTTCTAATCTCCGGATTTTTGTCATCATATGATGGTCCAAACTGATCTAAATTCGCTTCTTGGTTGGCTCATTTATTTAATCTATTATTTGCCTTAAATTGAACTGGCGCGCTGTGTCCAAGAGGGACTGTTCCCTCCCACTCTGCGCTGAAAATAACAAGAACTTTTTCTATACTCGGTCAGATTTAGACAGAGTGACTGGTCCAGTTTATGAGGAAAAAACAGGTGACGAATTCAGCCGAAAAAGTAACCAAATTGTTATATCTTCTTGAATTCGCTATTTTGCTTGAATATCTGATTTTTCTGTTTTTTCTCTTACTGTCCTTAATTGGTTTCCTTCTTTGCAAAAATTAGCAAAGCCAGTTTGTCGAAACAAAAGAATCAGCTTATGAGAGATATAAATGCAACAGATTTAAGAAATTCTTTGATAGTTTGAATTATTGATAAATAAATCACACTTCTCCAAAGGGGTTCAAACTAGCGTATAGTTCATATTACTTAGTTCAATTAAAATGCATTCTTTTCAAGATCTTTGAATACTGACTTGATTACATGATAGCATTCGAATTATAGATAAAATCTAATGCAAATATATCCCCAAATCTTCCATTTCGGAATATCAAGAAATTTTCTACAGGTGTTCATTATGATATGACACTAACTAAAATAATCGGAGTTGAATTCGAAAGGAAGTCCACCAATTTATTGATGCTGGACAAATGGCGCATTGAAGTTGGGATTATCAGGTATAAAAAATTCTCGTTAAGTGTTTAACAAGATTCGACATGTTTGATATTTAAACACTTTTACCTAAGCACCTAGTGGACTAGTACTTCAGGTTTGTAAAGCTTATATCGCAAACGCTTGCCTTTATTATTTTTGTATTACAAAAATTTATCTATAAAAGTTAAAAAATTAATTTTTGCGATTCAAAGTTCTTATCTGATTTATATAAGATATATTTATATTTAATATTTCGGTTTACGTTAAATAGCTAATATAATTTGCGTAAATGTAATATAAGTTTAAAAAGTAGGTATATGATCAGGTATTAATATATTTTGTTATTAAATAAAAAAAGAGATAAGAGCGGAAGACAATTATATAGTAACGAATGACAAAATAAATGTAAATTAAAGTCGTTATATTTTTTTTAAATTATAAGGAAGGGTGGAAAATCGAGGACAGTATAAAGACAGACAAAATAATATCTCAGCCTTTGATATTTTTGAAAATATAAGTGTGTCGATCGGGCTATATTACACGACTCCAAAAACATATTGTATTGATAGCGGTTTATAAGTAAAAAATAATAAGGGGTGGATCGGGCTTATAAAACGGACGCAAAAAATTTATATTTTACCTTTGAATAATTTTTGAAGAATATAAAGGTCTTAAACGGGACGCTTATACACGGAACTCAAAAAGTGTAAATTTTTTAGCTGTAAAATATTAATTTTGAATAATAAGAAGAGGTGGTCAGAAGGACAATATCATAAAACGACAGCAAAAAATATTATTTTAGCTTGATATTTTGGAATTAGTATAAAAGGATCATATCGACGCATTATAAAACGAACTACAAAAAGATGTATATTTTAAGCTAGTATAATATTTTGAAAATATACGGAGGGTAGTCGAGGCTATATAAAAAACGACGCAAAAAAAAACATTTAAATTTATTAAGCTTTGATAAAATAAGTTGAAAAATTAATAAAAGGATAACTTCGACAGCTTAATAAACGAACTTCAAAAAAGTGTATTTTATTAAGACATGGGTTATTTGAAATAATAAAAGAAGGGTGGTCGCAGGGCTATATAAAACGACGCAAAATTTTTTTAAGCTTTGAATATTTTTTGAAAATATAAGGGGTCTTCGAGGCCTCATACACGACTCACCAAAGTGTTCAGTGAAGCCGGTTTTTTGTATATAAGGCAGGTTAGTCGGGGGCTTAAATATTATTTTTTCCGCAAAAAAAATTTATTTTTCTTTCAAAATATTTCGAAAAAATTAAATTCCAACAAAAAAATATATCTATTAAATGTTAAAATGACAACTCCTGCATCACTATAAGAGTTAAAACCCGTTTACTTGAACCGGTACACCGAAGTGTACGGTAATGTATGGTTAGGATTTTACAAAAGCTTCAAAAAAAAAAAAATACTTGAGTTTAACTCAGGTTTACTGCCGAACACCAGAAAGTGTACCGGGTAATGTTGTTTAGGGATTTACAAAAGTTTACAAAAAAATATTGAGATTAACCCACGGTTTTACTGCCGGTACATCGAAATGTACGGTATGTATGTTAGGGTTAGCAAAAAAGCTTTGGATTAAAATATTGTCTCGGTTTATTTATTTTTAACTCGTTCAAGCGGTTTTGGTGTGTTTTGATTGATGTTGTTGGCTAGGGGCCGGATTTTTTTTTTTTGTGTTCACGGCTGGAATTTTTGTTGTTGGGCCTGGGAAGGCGGATTCTTTTTATTTGTTACGGGCTGGCATTGGATTGGTGTTTGGGGCTGGAAAGCGGATTCGGCGTTGAGTTCTTTAACTTCAGGACCACCAGTAAATGGTTGCCGGAGATGGAAAACTCGTGAGGCTGGTTTTGGTTGTTCTTGGGTTTTATTTGATCAAAAATGTGCAAGATTGATTTGATGAATGTTTGAGAAAATAATCTGTAGTTATATTACAGTTCAGAAATAGTTGGTTCACAAGGTGACCAGGGAAGTTGGAATTGTTGCTTTTTTTATGAATGTATGGTGGACACGGAATAAATACGCACGCTTAACTTGAGGATAGTGTCATATTATTATATTTTCTGAATGTGGCGCCGGAAAAAAGTGTGGCTCGCGATTAAAACAAATGTTTTAGGGTTTTAGAGCCAGTGTTGATCATATATTCGTCGTGTTATTATTTGAGCATTCGTTATGACACAGTTTGTCACCCCCTGAAATTCGGGGTTTATGATTGATTAAGATAAGATTTCAAAAATATCTGAGATTTCATTAGTTTCAATAAATGTAGAATTAAAAAAAATATTACATATACAACTATAACTATTATTCAGAAAGTTCGCCATCGACACAATTATTATAACAACCGCACGCCTCGAACAATATTGCGTTAGATACTCATAATATACCGCTCCAATAGCACTTTTGTTAATATCTCGGCCTGTATTAGTGCAATAACAAAACAAAAAAACAAAAAAGAAGTAATTATTATTGAAAAATAATACTAAATTATCAGCAAGGGTTAATATATAAAAACCATAGTTTGTTTTCATAGTGAAGTGTTATTTATATGGCCAGGATTATCAGCAAAAAGACGCGATAAAGAGGATATATAGAAATCAATGAACCGTCACATATTTTCGCTCACAACGAAGCTAGAGTTTAGATGACTTGATTAGGGAATGCTATTGTGATCAACTTGATGTGGTCTCGAAATTATTATTTTCGCGCAAACATGCCGGGACTTTATTCCGGCCTCACATAACTACTTAAAAGCAGCACTACGTTTACTATACATGTCTGGGAGTAGTTCTGTGACTAGCCTTCCTGCATATAGTTTGGGATTTTCTGTTACCTCATAACTTATGGTTGGGATGCTTATGCCCACTCTACTCCGTTTAACGTGGTGATTTTGGAGTGGTGAGGGCTATCGATGTGCTGTATTCCAACAAAGTTGTGATAAAATCGCAGAATGGCCTCAAAAAATATTTATATTATCGTAGGTATACATATTGGTCGGTATATTCCCATAAATATTTACGTCGATAAATTGTAAATTAAGGCGGATTATACGGGATCTGCGCCATGTGATTGAAATTAATATTCTTACGACATCAACTCCCAAAAGGCGCACTTAAATATCCCACGCGGATTTGTGAAAAATATAGACTGCGGTCATCTATCCAATTTGTTACTTAAGATAGCAAGCTCTTTGTTCTGCGGCGACACTCGCGCTAACGTCTGTTGTTGTAAATTTTTAGGCGTGACCGTGTGCTTTAATCAGAGTTCTTCTCGAAATGTTTCATTCCTTGACAGCAAGCGTCAGGTGCGTAAGCCTTTTCTCCAAAAAGACTCCTACTGAGTGGAGCTGAGGCAGAAAGGCCATGGTTTTTTGTTGAGCACACAAATGTCGCGGCATTCTTGATATATTCTCCTCGGTCCGGTATTTAGTGAACATCTGGTCCGATTTAGATGACTCTTTATCTAGTTTTTGTGGGCTCAGATGATATATCTCACTCGCGTTTAAAAAGAAACTATTTTTTGGAGTATTGTGGTAAGGATATTACAAGGATTTTTCTGTGCAATCTCTTATATTATATTGTTCGTTGACTCTTTCACGCATCACTGTATATTAATCACCTTAACGATTAACGGGTACAACTATACATTTTAACGTACAAATGTATCAAATATACACTTATAATTGATGTATCATGATTTTATGCTACCTCGGACCGGGAAAAGGTAAATATCAAACCAAATGCACAATTATTTTTTCGCGGACCTCTTACGGGGAGGTGCCATACTTTCTTTCTGCATGAATTTGGTACAATTTATTCCGAGGACCGAATAATGATGGAAATGTAAAAACCAGAATGGGTGTATATTAAAACCAAATAAAACCAAATTTCGAAAAGATATTTTCATTCCTTGGGAATCGTTGTTTATTTTTAAATTGTTACATAACGTATCCATACTTTGCTAACATATCCTAAATAAACCACTTTACACTGTTCATTCACTATCACAACTATATTAACATATGATTTATTTTTGAATTTTCTTGAAATAAGTGTCGTATTATTAAGAGATTATGTGAGTTTTTATGCGGCTCTAATACCGATGCGTTTTTTAATTCTGCTCAGATGTGTTTATAAATTTTCATTTGGTTAATCAAAGTGTTATTTTTTTCCATTGTGTTAAATAGTCAAAATGATTGTAAACTAACTTTTGTTTTGATGATAAAATTGACTTTCGATTGCGTTTTTGATATTATCGAAAATGTCACTGACAATTGTTCTTTTCCAATTTTTTAGCGTTTCCCCCGAAATGACGGCGTCATCCACACCTTGCAATTTTTATTGGGATTATTTGTTATCATTAAGGACTTTTTATTGGGAAACTCCTCCGTGCCAAAGTGGTACTTTACATCGAGTGTCAGGCTAAGTTGATGTACAATCTCATCATAGTTTCTTAGTTATGATAATCGCGCGTTCAACTTCATTAGTTGACATGCGGAGATTTGAGTAGATAAAATAATAATTTAAAATGAATTGATATCTACCTGATTTTATATTGGGATTCGCTAAAGAATCATAAACATTTCAAAAATTTTCATGGACATTTGTGTACCTCTTTGTATAAAATTTCTCTACTCTTTACTATTATTCTCCTCCCTCGATTTTCTCGTCGAAACAAAAGATAGAAAACACAATTTAAATGAAGCTTTTTTTATTGATTCTTATCTTTTAATAGGCCCACGGCTGTCAGCAAACCCATACCGGAAGTGATGGTAGGCGTTTTTTGAAAGTAAAGTGTGTAAAGTTAAGCCATTTTTTTCTCTTTATTGTTCACATATATCTTCTGAGACATAGAGATTCTTATGGTTTTGGCGGGCCGCAATATTACTCGCGGAAACTGGCCTCTTCAACATTTATTTATAGTGTTTCTTTCCCTCAATTTTTATACATTTTCATTTAGGAGGTGACAAATCGAGGTTGCACCTGTAGTTCTCTTTCTCACTAACCCAAAAACCCAATGCATTACGACTAAAGTGTTGTGTGTGCTCTAAGCTAGAAATTCACAGAATGGTGTATTAATATATCGGTATATTTGCATAACGCTACATTAACTCTATCGTCATATACACAAATGAAAGTTTTTCTTTTCTAATTTTAAGAATGATACTGACTTATTATTTTTTCGTGTAAGACTTGTATTAATCTGTTTCTCAAGAATCTGTGACAGATAGTGTTTGTGTTTTATAATTATAAGATTCTCGTCATATATAAACACTTTCCTAAGAGCTCTCTGGAGTTGTGTAAACTTATAATCGATAGGCTTTGATTACTGGTATGTTGAAAAAGATCTTTATAGTTTCATCTAGATACAACTTATACCATCGATGCTGTCAATTACTATTTAAGAGCAACATTGAACCAATTAGTATCACAGCTCACTTAGAAGTTTTTCATGTCGTGGATTAAATAATTAAAATTATTCTTTTAAATATTCATTTAATGAACAGTATGTGTCTCATGCTGGTTCATGTCTCGCTTCCCGTTTATAAAACTGTGTTTCATCTACAGAGACAATTATTATCTCTCTCAAACAAGTGCTCTTCTCTGAACCCCTTATAATAGAATTTAAGTGTACGTCTCTGTCACAGGGTTAGCTCGTTTGAAAGACCCTTACCCAAACACTAAAATAGAGACTTAGCATGGAATGTCCAGCCTATAGAGTCACGCAAGGCTTATTGGTAGCTGGGTGTCGGCACGGGAGTGAAATATATTATGGCGCTGGCTAACTCACGACTTTGGTGTAAGATAGGAGAATGTCTTCGTTATTGAGCTTCTTCCCAATTCATATTATTTTGGGAGAATGCTCTGCTTTAGAGGA
The DNA here is from genome assembly GCA_004367855.1 of Oikopleura vanhoeffeni. Lineage (NCBI taxonomy): Eukaryota > Metazoa > Chordata > Appendicularia > Copelata > Oikopleuridae > Oikopleura > Oikopleura vanhoeffeni. The sequence continues at coordinate 45,110 of SCLH01001414.1, forward strand.
CAATATTTATTTTTTCCTTTATTAGAGGTACACCAATATGATAATTTGAACGCATATCATTATATAGTATTCCTTTCTGCATTTGCTCCAGAGTTTCGCTCATGTGTATCGTGCTCCTATTGACGAGCAATTTGTGTGCTGTTACGTATCTCCTCTACTTCGATAGTTAATAATTGTCTTCTGGTAAACTCTCCATGTACAAAATACTCTTCTCTTTCTTCGTGTTTCCCAAGATATTAGATAACTGTTCCTACTTATTCCACATGGAATTTTTATACATTGAATACATACGATTCAGGCCAATGTTGTTCTCGCATTTTGTTACTTTTCGTGAACATTTTTTTCTCTTTAACCACCTTATATCTCTTCTAAATTACGTGTGCACATACATCAACAATAATCAAGTTGTTTTGGATAGTAACCCTTACGGGAACTCTAGTGTTTATCGGGTGTTTTGGGGTCTGTGTCAATATAATGTCTCTCAGAGTTTTTCGTGTTCGCCGCTTGAGCCAGATCCGCTCCTAGATATTCAGTAGGAACAGATTCTTAGTCATTTATGCATAAGAGACAAGGCCGGAGTATTTTTATAACCTAGAACTCTAGTGTGGTTGCTTTTCTCTGGTCGAGACCAGTGTATGATATAATCTCTCTCATTTATAAAACACTATTTGTAGAGCCGCAATGTATACGATGAAGATAATTATAAACTCTCGGGCCTCGAAATTTCCAGGTATCCGTGCCATTGAATCAGTTAGGTTCTGCTGTGGAAAATATTGATATGGGAAGTGGTCGCCACTAAACCCACCATTTAGAGTGCGCCATAGATATATCAAGTTTACTTTATGATCCACCAACAGATAAAAGATTCTCAGAGTGACGTATAAGTGAACGAAGATTTATTTATCTCTTATCATTACGCCGCGCCAGACCCCTTTTATGCTACTCTTTCGGTGGTGACTGCGCCTTCACTGCGGCTTCCTTTTTTTTCTATATCAACCAATCATTATAGTGTGTTCGCCACTATTAACCATATACTCCCTTAGTAGCGTGAATCAAAAACTACAGTATTGTGCTCTAGTAGGGGACGGGACACTGGGACGCACTTTTATTCGAATAGTTTGCCAGTTCTTTTAAGTAGACGGACATCATTCCTGGAAGTTGCCAGGTCAATATGAGGGACGGACGCTTTTTTATTTCCATTCTAAATTTTAGAGACCCTACTTATCAATATAATTAATTTCAAAGATATTGATTTCATTTCTTCTTATCTAAATTCCGTTTCGGTCTCAGGACATCTTCAAGTTCGATCAATACGAATTGCGGTTTAGCTCGAGGACTACGTTTTGAAATCAGTAAAACCCGTCGGGTTACCCCCTTAAAAATTTTCAAACTGTATTTTGCCTTTTTTTTCTTTGAGGACGGACTTGGTTTCAGAAAAGTTTTAGCCAGGCGTCCGTTTAGAGGACGGACGGGGTTTCCGAAGTTTGCCAGGTCCGTTAATCAAGGACGCAGA
>SCLH01001414.1:77760-125320 GCA_004367855.1 Oikopleura vanhoeffeni
AAGAAAGAACATAAAATTATTTCATATCGAAAAATTACACAGAAAATAATTGGGCAAAACTGTCTCTCAGATTGTTTGAAGGTAGTTAATACGATAAGGTAACTTTTTTAGGTAACTCCTGTATTTTTCCGCTGCCATTTGAGAACGGAACGAGATATTCACAAACGGATTTTTGTATCTGATGAGATAAATAAATGACCTAATTTTCTTTTCACCGAATGTCCGGTGATACTGAAAATTGACCGGTAAAAATTTAAAACGTCGGTTCTGAGAAAACCGCACATTCTTCGAAGCCAAGCAGTTAGTACAACTTTTTGTGCCCAAACTTTTGGCAAGAATGATTTTGTAATTTGCCACATCTCAAGGAGTCAAATTTCGGTTTGGTCATATTTTAAGCCAGGACCTGTGAACCTGAAAATATACAGTACATGGGTATTTTCTTCAAAAGAAAACGTTTTTCAATACAATTTTTGTCATATGACATCTCTAAAAGAGTCAAATTACAGGTTTCCGTTTTTTCCAAAGAAATTTAGGCTGTCATATGATATGACTCATGTCATCAAATTACAAAAAAAATATTGCCAATAAAATGTCTGAGAAAAAGTTAAACTTATTGCCAAAAATATGGCCTCAAGTTATGTGTTGTCTTCTCAGACCCGATGTTTTAAATTTTTACCGTTCAATTTCCGGTTTCACCGGGCATCCGGTGAAAAATCAAATGGCAGCGGAAAACTACCGGGGTTACCTAAAAAAATACCGTTAGGTAATTTCTTTTTAGATGCGACAGAAAAGTTTTTTTGCATTCAACTGGAAACTAAAAAAGCTTAGGCCATTTTTTTGGAATTTTTTTTAACATTTTTTGTTTTGTTTTTTAAATTTTTCAAAATTCGAGATTTTCAAATAAACAGAAATGACCCAATATGGGAATGAAATGAATCAAGAAGAAATTTTAACTGATGGCTGAAAAATAAAATTCCAAAAATAAGTTTTCTTGAGATTTTTGATAATGACAAAATTTAATTTTTAAACTGTATTATTTAGGAAAAACCGCAAATAACCGGTTTGAACCGAGAATTACCAGTTAAACGGTAGAGCAAAGTCAAATAAAAAATGTTAGCCTAAGCTTTTTTAGTTTCCAGTTGAAAAGAAAAAAACGTTTTGTGAAATCTCATGCGGTTCGTCTGGGGTGGCACATTCAAATCTGTCGCATCTAAAAATGAACTACCTAAGGTAGTTTTTTTAGACGCGACAGATTTGACTTTTCACCACAGACGAACCGTATGAAACGGTTTTTTGCATTCAACTGGAAACTAAAAAAGCTTGGGCTAAAATTTTTTTCCAAAAATTTCAAATATGGGTATCATACGAAACTAGAAAAAAGTTTAAAACTAATGGCTGAAAAATAAAATTCCAAAAATNGTAGTTGAATTAACCCACTTTTTAAAAATGTGCAAAAGCATTTGGATGGGATTAGAAGATGCCCAAATTTTTTGGCTATTGGCCAACCAAACGGCATCTTTTGGTATACATGACCATTTTGGGGACACGGTCGTGGACCACTACAACTGGGGCATAGATATCACTAGATATTGGGCCGAATTGAACATTTGCCACGAGGAAAAATTGTCTTATGTAGCCGTATTTAAGTTTTCAAACTTTGGGGATAATCGGTACATAAAAAAATTCTTGGTTAAACTTTGTCCAGAGGCATTTTCCAGTTAAAAATGTAAAAAGGAATTTTTTTTGCTCCAAAAAATCTACGGTTATATGAAAAAACAGATTTTGTTTTGAAGTAAACATAGGATTTTTATAAAAAAAAACGGATTTTTAAGTACACATTACTAATTTTCATGAAAAAAACAGACTTTTCAAAAAAAATTAGTAATTTTGAGCAAATAAAAAAAACGGTTTTTTCTTGGAAATAGTATTTTTTGAAAGAAAAACGGTTTTTCCTGGAAATAGTATTTATGAGCAAAAAATGGTTTTTCTTGGAAATAGTATTTAAAAAAAAACGGGGGAAAAGGGGTTTAGTTTCAAACCGGGAGCACTGAGAAGGCATATTTTCATAATTACATAGTCTTGTCTGTCTTTAAACCCTGTTTAAACTTTAAATAGAACCAAGTTGAGAATAAAGAACAGTTACCTTTTTACCAACAATCAAGTCGTTTATAATGCGGTTATATAAACGGACCAAAGTGTTACAGAATAGTACATCCGATTCCAGAAATTAAAAATGTATCTCAGGGTCACTGAGTTAATACATCGGAATGTTTTGGTGTTACAATCCACAAACAGTTTTACCGGGAATAAGCTGACTAGTTTTCGTAGTCTTAATTATATTTTTTGGTCAATGAAATTATTATTATTTCGAGAGAGCCAAATACAGAGCGCTATGCAACTTAGAACTCCTTTTTTAGGTCAACCCACCCTAGTCATGACGATTATGGGAAAACCATAGGCGATATCGAGAAACGGTTTTCTGTCAGCTAAAAAAGCTCAATGGAGATTTTTTTTTCATCGGACTATCGGTTCACCGGTAACCAGAGATTTATTATATAGTGATTTTCAGTACAAAATTTGAGAAAAAAATCGTAACTAGTTTTTTTCTTCCAGGAATTCATCAAAAGTTCAAGCAGTAAATGTGTAGACAATAGTGGTATAAGAATGAACAAACATAAAAATTCAACTTTCCGACTGATTTAAAGAAAAAAAATTTTGGCCCCATCGAGATTCGAACCTACCAAAAATTACATTCCGGTTTATATCCGGCGAACCGGATGTCAAATCAACTTACTAAAATTCCTTCATTGACTTTTTTTACAGTAGTTGGCAGTTGAATGCAAAAAAACGTTTGTCGATATCGCCTATGGTTTTCCTGTAATCGTCATGACTAGGGTGGGTTGACCTAAAAAAACTACTTTCGCTAAAAGTTTTATCTCGCCAATGACGATTTTTGTAATTTATCAAAATAATAATAATTTCAGGGGTGCATGATTATATACTACCACGGTGCGATGCCTATTGATGTTTATTATTTTCATTCTTTTATGCAATTAAAACAAAAAGTTTTCTCTCGACCAGTCGTTGATTATTTCATGTTCAAAGTGCCTGGATTTCGTGGAATGTTAGAACTTGTTGGAGCTACCACAGGACCGAGAAGTCGCCTCGTTGAATTGTTAAAAGAAGGAAATGTTGTTATTATATCACCTGGTGGCGTCAGAGAGGCTTTATTTTCGAAGAATTACGAACTTTTATGGGTAAATAAAAATGTACCAGTTCCAAAATATCTTATGACGTAAGATATTAAAAAAAACAGACCTAAGAATTGAGTTGAAAATTAATATTCTCAGCTCTTTAGTTGTCAAATCCAGTCTTTGAAAATAAAGCATTTAAATATCGGAAAAAAAGTGTCACTTTTTTAAGATAAATTCGTCAATAGAATAAGGTAGGCACGTCCGATTTCAATTATTTTCAATCACTTTTTGTTTTTTTGCTATAATTTTGAACAAAAATTATGTCTATTTTTTAACATATTTGTAAACAAATCAAAAATAGTTTCAGATTATTTCAAGAAAGAGATTTTAATGTTGAAGCACTTGCTGACTATTTTCTACGGAAATTGTGTACTATTTTCACTGACTGAAATTTACAAATTATTTCAGATATATTTAATTTGACGATTACGGGAAAACCATAGGCGATATCGAGAGACGGTTTTTATGCATTCAACTGCCAACTAAAAAAGCTCAATGCAGATTTTATTTTATTTTTCTTCGGACTACCGGTTCACCTGTAACCGGAAATCTATTATATCGAAAATCCTCTCTACTGCGCCTTTTGCACCATTAGGCGTAAGTTACCAATGAAATAGCTGGATTCTTAAATTAAGTCGACAATCGAGTATCCTGATTGGACACTGGCTCCATAGTTACGCCTACTGGTGTAAAAAGCGCAGTAGGAAGGATTTTCGATATAGCCATTTTCAGTATAAAATGTGAAGAAAAAAATAAAAACTCGTTAGAAATCCTACTTTTTTGATAAAAATTTTCAGTAAAAATAATCCCTTTAGAAATGAAAATCCTAAAGAAAAAGTTTTGTTGTGCTTACCTAGGGACAAAACGAGAAATAAATGTTATTTTCAGGGTACTCGCACTGGGTTCGCTGAGTGTGCTAAAGACGCTGGTGTGCCTATTTTCCCAATGTTCACTTCAAATGTTCGTCAAGTTTTTGACTTTCCTGAGCGGTTAAAAGGCAACACTCTTCGACAGTTATACGAATATACTAGACTTCCTTTTTCACTACTTTTTGGCGGATTCCCAGCAAAACTAGATACTTATATTGGCGATCCGATTGAAACCGACGATTTATCTGTGGCTGAAATTAAACAGAAATCTGCTGAAGCAATTGAAAAACTTATTGTTCAACATCAGAAATATAGAGATGACTGGTGGACTGGACTTTTTTATTCATTGAAAAGTAGATTTAAAATGAAAAAAACGTAAAAATATAGCTTTAGTAATAATTACAACTCTCTCGCGCTTTTATTCGATTTTCAGACCGGAAGATTTGCTAGAGCGCAATTCAAGGTAGTTAACTTGATGCTTATCTCGCAAAAAGCTCTAAAAATGATTAATTTGGAATCTGTCCAAGTAGACAAAGTGGGTAAAATCTGCGCATTTTGTACGAAAATTCCAGAAAACTCCGCTAAACAGACAAAATTGCTATTTTAGATCATTTTGTAGTTTTTGTCTTTTTTTATTTTCACCGATTTTGTGAATGATTCCACCCAATCTCATAGTATGCTGAAAAATTGGCTTATCATTACAGCTCTCTAGCTCCATTAATTGAATTTTGGGAAGCATTTCTTTGACTGAACGTTTTTTGCATACATTTTAAAATCATCCTCTTTCATAAATGTGACACACGGTGTTCAACATTCTCGGATACGTAAACTACCCCTAATTTTGCTCATATTTGGCTGAAATTTCGGGGATTTTAACTAATGTGGGGAAAAAATCCATTCACGATGGAATTTTTTACGATTTTTCGAAATCGCTGATTGGTCGTTTTTTCCCCCTTTTATCATTAATTAAAAAAGTACTTAAGGTACCTACAAATTAGTATCGTGAATGGATTTTTTCCCCACATTAGTTAAAATCCCCGAAATTTCAGCCAAATCTGAGCAAAATTAGGGGTAGTTTACGTATCCGAGAATGTTGAACACCGTGTGACATGACTTAAAAAATAATAATAAAAAAATTCAAAAAAAAAATCAGAAATGTTAGTGCTCAAATTTTTTTTAATTTGGTGCTGGGATTTCACTGTCGAAAGTGTATAAGGACAAAGCCGCGGGAATCCGTTATCAAAATACAGAGTTTTTTTTTTATTTTGTTCGCATTTTTCGCTCTTTATCACCATTTTTCGACACATTCGACAGCATTTATTAATAGTCGAATAACTTAGATTTTTAAATGTTCCTTATCTTGCCCGTTTGTGACATTAATTGTTGTTTCTGAATAAGTAGAGATAATTATTTCAATCAAACATCTAAAACAGGTGTAAAGAAGGAACTGCAATCGATCGGTGTTGCCTATTTATAAAAATGAAGTTCAAGCATACTTTTTACTTCAGAAACTTTCGTTTATACATTTTTTATGACGTTTTGAAATTGACTTTTTATTAGGTAATTAACCGAGTTTTAACTCGACGACTACAGAACCTTCTTTGTATCCGCACTCCGATTTCAGCAACGAATTGCCCGTTTAAATCAAGTGATAGAACCATAGTTTGTATTATCAAATAATGTAACATAAAAGTTTTTATTACCAAATTTATATGATTTTTGTTTTACAAATTTGTTTATCGAAATTCACGAAATTTTCAAAAATTACTGAATTTGTGTACCGGTATTAAAAAGCGCACTAACGTCGATTATTTCAAAATTTATACGTTGCCCAAATTGGAGTGTAAAATTTTAATTGATAATTGTTTAATTCACATATTTCCTCCAAAGCGCTAAAATGAAGCTACAAAAAAATTTGCACAAAAAATACGTACATGTATTACAAACATGTTAAAAACCGTACTGAGAGAATCGACCAAATTTAGACTAATGTAGCCTTGGTTATCCTCAAGACACGAAATAAGAAAAAATATGATTTTAATTTATAAAGAGAATAAATATTAATATTTTCCAATTTTTTAAAAAAATAAAAAGGTCTATTCATAATTATAATGGTGAGGTATATTTTGCATCGAAATTTTTCTTGTTTTTTTACGCAAGTTTAAAGTTGAATTTCAATGCGAAAGATACAGCCGCCATTTATAATGATCGTTTTAATTTTTTTGCAAGCCTTTCAAAGGTCTTATAGCTAGCGTTTATTAAGGTCAACCCCCTACTTAAAAAGCTACCTAACTCATCATACGAATATATGTTATGTAGATTCTTGGTGTTTTCCCCGTTACCTTTAATTAATGCTATAGATAGTTTGCCAACTTGTATATCATTTTTACATGTACCCGTGTGCAATTCTTTGTTGTATTCATTCAATTTCTGCTAAAGTATGATTAAAATTTAATTCAAAAATTTATATTTTTTTATTTTAAGAAAAATGGAAGGAGGATTTACTGAAGGTCAAGATCCCCCACAATTGATAGTTAAAGAAGAAACAAATAGAATAATGGAAATATCAGGTACATTTTTTAAATACGGATTTTAAGTCTAGAACGTAAATAGACATTTCAGATTGACTTCAAAATTATAATTTTTTTCTCAAAAATTAGACGAAAATATAATTTAAGTACTAAATATATCAAAGATGATCCCGAACGAATACTAAATCTTTCTTCCGTATTTTTCTTCTATCGTGAGATTTTCTTCAAACCATGTAATGAGTCATAAATTAAGACTTAAATATGAGTAGGTTAAATTGCAAGTTGAACTCTACGGTTGAGAAGATTTTCCCGTTATCAATTTCCAGTTTTAGAGCTTATAAACTACTCATCGTCGTAAATTGAAATTTTACTATTATGATAAATAGAACTTTTTTGAAGTTTTATTTAACAGCTAAAAATCTAATAAACAAATATTATTTGGTTTGATACCTACAGCATGTCACATTTTTGCTCCCATTCTTAGTTTTTGCAGAAGATAAACTCCGCCAATCAAAACGTTTAAATTTGGAAAACACCTACGTTTTTTCCAAATTTTTACGTTTTGATTGGCGCAGGTCAGCTTCTGCAAAAACTAAGAATGGTAGCAAAATGTGACATGCTGTAAATAAAGTCATTGGAATAATCATATTTCAAAACAAAAAAAATTCAGACTTTTTGCAAAAAAATATTCAAATATTTTTGGAATTGTCATGAAATTTCCTTTCATATGATATGTAATATGACCCCATAGGGGTATTTTTTTGAAATTTGACCTTTTGGGGTCATATTACAAAATTTGACCCTGAAAATATTCGCCGAAAAATTTGAGAGTCTTTGGTGCTGAAATGAACTCCTCATGGCCTTTGATTCTCGAAATATCAAGGTTTTTTTAAGGATGTTAACCGGTAGATTACCGTATACCGGATGTGATCCAGATGACCAGACCCACTAAGTTCGTGCCCATGATCAATCCTGAGTACCTTCCAAAAATAGATTTGTGACGTTTGCCCGAGCCGTTTCCAGAAAATCGGTTACCAAAGTGAAGGACTGTTCCACGAAACCATTCAAAGTGCAAAGCCACCTATAGGCCTATTAGCCACCCTATAGCCACCTAAAGGCTAATAGCATGGCTATAGGCTATAGCCATGCTATTATCTTATTTTTGATGGGCTTTTAGCTTCTGGTTGTTCAAGTTTTTTTAAGGATGTGGGCACGATAATTGAGATTTCCTCAGAAAAACTTTTTGATAGCCCCATTTTGTTAGAGAATTCCACTGAGTTTTTTAAAGCTTAGGATTTTTTGCTGAATTTTGATTGTTTCAAAAAAAAGTAAAGTTGGCAGATTTTGAGAAATTTGAATGAAAGGTACCATTTCGATCTAGAATTATTTGTCACCTTTCAAAATTGCGAATGTAGACACTTAACCCCGAAATACTGCAAAAAACTGTTAAATTTTCAATTTTTAATTTTTTTAATTTTCAAAAAGTAAGAATTCAAAAAAAACTAGAAATTCACAAGTCGTTCCTGAGATTTTGGAGAGAAAATTGAAAAGGCTACCGCCTTCAGACCTTAATTCAGCCTTTTGCGGTGAATTTGATGTTACCAAATTGAAAATTTTTGCCATAAATTTAAGGAGGAGTAGGCGTTTGCGCGAGCTCCCAAATAAGCTATGTTGACACTAGAGGCAAAATTTTGAAAAAGCTTCATGGTTGTGATGAGTATAGTTAATATCTACATTCTTAAATTGCAAATATCATAAAAAGTGATTCAGAGATGAATGAAGAGTAGCTTTTTAGTTGCTATTTAGGACGCCTTACTAAAAAAACCCCATTTTCTGAGCGTAGGTTTGAGGATCAGGCATGCTGCTGCAATAGTACTGGCACCTTCTTACGAGTTGTACTACGTATTTGAAAAAAAATAATTATTTCTGAAGCCAGGTTTCTCAGAAACTTCACTTGAAAATTGTGTAAAAAACCAGCCAATTATCGTTCGCCTCCACATCCTTAAATCTTATTTTTTAGAAGACGAGATCCCGAACGCGACTCGAATTAATAAGTTTGAAAATCGAAACATTAGACGGGATCAACATTCGATATGAAAGGGAATCCAAAAATGCACCGTTTCCGACCTCAAAATTAAGAATTGGGAAACAGCTGAATCCGTGGAAAAAATCACCCACTTTCAACAGAGGCTGTTATGGGTGGATCGAACTTGAACCCGGATTCCCCAACTTTTGAGAAATTAAGTCAAATGAAGATGGAATCCCCGATTCATGTGACTCCCGCACCAAACGAATACATTATTAACAAGAGTGATAGACCCAAATGAGTTTCGCGAAGATATTTTGAAATATAGATTATCGAACGTTGCTTTTTTATAATTAATATTAATAGGGAATAATTTATGTATAGCGTCGCATTCATGTTTTGAAGAAGATTTCGCGTTATTGAAAGATTTGAATAACAGGTAAAAATGGTTTACACACCACGCTTTGAAAATCCACGCCTGTGATTGGCCTGCCTCATTAAAAAGAATAGGCAGTGCGTTACGTTCGTGCGAACCTGCCACATCGAGTGTTCTCCATTTAGGTGCTTTTATGTGAACATTTATAAAGATATCACAACATTTGTTCTTTAATTGAGTTGGAATGTTGCCGAAGCAAACTTTTCGACATTTTAATAATATGGATGGTATTTCAACCTGTTTTTTCAACTTTGAATTACTTTTTTGAACGTGTGGATCTGTTGAAATTATTACCTGCCTATTATGAGTAAATTTAATTTTGATGAGTAACACAAGATGAATTCCAAAAATGGCGGGTTTAGTTTTAATTTTTCTGCTTGTGATTAAGAAATTTTAATTTTTAAGGCCCCTCGATTTATTAAAATATTTATAAAAATTGCATTTTGCCTCTCAAAAACAACCAACTGCATCAATAATATATTGATCGAATTTGAAATCAAGTTTTAAGTTTTGAAACCAAATTTTTATTTTCCCCTGATAATTAGCCATTTTGAATTTATCGAGAGCTCTTCAAAATTAATTAATTTTTTCTGAAATAAAATTTGAGTTTTCTTCTATTTCATCTCATTATTTCAATATATATCTCAAATTCTATACTGCCTTCACGCTTCAACTTTGACGTCAGAACCTAACGAATCGCGTGATTTTATCATGTGTGACAAAATATAAAAAGAACTCAAAAAGATAAAAAAAACAACGCACGCCGTCTAGCACGCCATCCACGACGATATACCCTAATGATCAACAATTTTTTTAACATAAATTCGACACCAAAACGGTGAACGTGACAAAAGATATAAGATCGGATCGATCGCTCATGAACCAAATACATGAATAACATGGACTCTTGTTTACATTGGATCAACATCAAACAGGTTCTAGACGTGTCGCTGGCGTCAAAGTTTGAACGTAACGGGCAAGTATTTAAATTTAAATATGGATATCGGCTGACCATATTCGTGACTATTTGAAAGAAACAAAAAACGTGGGGAAACTTGCAGCTAATGAAAAACCTGAATAATTGTCAGTATCAGCCAATTGAAATCGGTTAAATTTTACGGCCACTCAATCATATCCTAGATTTCACATATTCAATAGGAACATATGCAGGCGAGGCCCGTAAGGTTTACCCGGCATGAAAAAAAGCGATTTTTGCTTTAATTTTTTAACAATTTTCACGTATTTAAAAGAGCCAGTTCATTTATATTTGTATTCAATACATATTAATATTTAATTTTAATTTAATAATATTCAGTGAGGGGAAATCGCTGCTTCGTACTTCGTCTAACCAATGTCATGTTTTGCAAGCGAATTTCGATGAGTGTATTTTCTGCCTCCCAAACCAATCTCGATCCCGCCGAGCGAGTCCGCACCAATGAGCAAAACCGAATCTCCCGCCGATCCGGGAACACGGGAGCGGGATATTTACTGTTCGAAATGGCTAATACAATGAGAAACGTTTGTCGTGTTCAGCTACATCATATGTCAGATCAGATTATTAGCGGACGATCCGCTCCCAGAGAAAATAGCGAAGATAATCAAACTGCGAAAGAAGGATGATTCAGGTTGAAAGAATATGATATTTTTTGACATTTTAAATTTTTTATCAAAAACTATATTTTTCGAATTTGTCCTTTAAAAAAATCCTGTTGGGCACGCACTTTTGGCCTATATTGCTACTGTGGGGCACCAGTCTAAAAAAAAATTATAGACAAATCATTGATAAAAAATTACTATCGCCGTATTATACATTTGTAATTAACTTTAGGTAATTCTGGATTATAGTATTTAGCGAAAACCATGATCACTATTATAATACTGACACCGTTTTTGAATTTGTATCCATGTTTTAATTGACTCCAATGGTCATATTCCAAATTTGATCAGGTTTTTTCGCCTCAAAAATTGAAGAAAGGATGTAAGATGGTTTCTTTTAATATACCGCTTTTCAAATGGGTTCATATTACATACTTCCAGTAATTACAAAATTTCCCTGATAACCAATGTAATTAAGATCCAGGTATTTCTTTAATTTTGACATTATTGGTGTCATATTACAAAATTTTGACCTAAAAATGTAAATCAAGAAAATTAAGGTTAAAAAACGACTGAAACGCACTGAAATATCCCACTTGCCATATCCAAAAAATACCACCCATATGCATATCCATTATATCCCCGGGTAACCACTAAAAACTTATTTGCCTGTTAAAAAGAATAGGGAATTAAGTCTTTAGTGTTACCCGGGATTAATATGGATTTTACTATATCACTTATATTTATCCGAAAAATTATTCCCTGCTTGCGCCTTTCTGGACAAGCGTCAAAGTTATGAAAGGCCGCGTTTGTCCAGCAAGGCGCAGCAGGATTAAATTTTTCGATATCTTTAGAAGGAATCTTGGTCTTCAGTATTAACGTTGATCCAATGAAGGCCTCGGAATAAAAGTCTCGAACGTGAATCTGATAGATAGTTCTTATAGTTATAATGAAACAAGATTATTTAGCCACTTCATGAAAATTGTAAGCTTGCATTAAAATGACACAATTTATATGAGGTGAATGAATTACTGTTCGATTGTCAAGCGGACGTTTGTCTACTGGACGTTTTAGTGTCTTTTTTTTGTTTTTTGGGCGAAAACCTACGCCCATGTTTGTTCAAATTTCAAATTTATTTACGTCTAGAAGCGACGTTTTTTTACATAGTCTGTTACACGATTTCATTTAGAAATTCATATCAAAAACCAATAATAAAGTATAGAATAAATTCTCAAACTTTTAATGATATTTTTTTTATACCAGATTCGAGTTTTTTATTGGAAAAATTGTTTCCTCGAAATTGTTGGATCAAGTTCAAATTTTTAACAGTAGATGCGGGCTGTTCATGCTGGAAATTTGGGCTTATGATTACAGCTCTCTAGCTCCATTATTCGATTTTTTAGAGCAACATTTGTCTCTTACGTCTAAGGCGGACGTTTTTTTTTAGGCTGAGCGACGTTGTGAAATTTTTCAAAAAACGTCCGCTTAGAGCAAAACACGTAATTGGATTTTATACTTTATTGACTAAGACAATCAACTAAGGAAAAATATCTGCCCATAAAAAGTAATGAAGAAGACTACACCACTGGTGCACTTTTGTGAAAAAATTTTGGTAACTTGAAAATAAACATAATCAAATGATTTCCAAACCTTCTCGGAAACAGCGCAACCAGCTTGCCGAGAGTCTCTATTTTTTTTGTCTCTTGAAGACATTTTCTGGGGCTGAAATTTTAAGTTTATAATAATTGCTCAGACGTCCGGACAAAAAATTGTCAAAAAATTTATATCTTGTCAGTACGTTTATTGCTATTATTGGCAATGCTGTCGTATGCTGTCATTTTGTATGTTAAATTTAAAACATTGCGACAAAAATGCCATTGATGTAAAATTTCTGTCTTGAATCAGTCAAATATTTGTAGCAAATCTGTATCATTTTACAATCAATTTTTTTGAAAACCAAATTGGACTTTTTACTGTCATTTTTAAATGTAGATATAATTTTCATGTCAAAAATGGACGAAAAAGTCAATTTTGGAAAAGTTTTGAAGTTAAAATTGATTATCAAAATAATTTGTAATATTAGAAATTTTTTATTTGCTTGAAAATGAGATTCGCCTTTTTGGCATTTTATTTCCCATAGTACATTATTTTTATAATGTACTGAGAAAGTAAAATGCCAAAAAGGCGAATCTCAGTTTTCGAGCAAATAAAAAATTCTATATTACAAATTATTTTCATACATCAATTTTTAACTTAAAACTTTTCCAAAAATTGACTTTTTCGCTACCATTTTTTGACATGGAGATCTTTAGATACATTTTGTTTGTTACACAGAAGGGAATATTACAAATGTATAATTATAAAATATCGAGTGTACATTATCCTGTATATATTTTAATCTTTGTCGATTTTTAATTATTTTTTTAGAATAATATGGATGCTGCGCGATATCTTTCACCTCAATTACAGAATTTTTGCCAATTTGTTATCCCCTTGGAGGAACAACCACCTCGAAAACTGGCAGTCGTCAAAGCCTCCAGTTCTTAATCTCGCGTCACTTTTTTCTTCAAATTAAATATCATTGTTTTAGAAAATTTTTCCCGAAGAAATAATTTCTGATGAAAAGAATTAGATTTAAAAAATTGCGTTTTAATAACTAAAACAAACTGTAATTCGAAGTGCATTTTTTTTCTAGAATCAACATTTTTTAGTTATTTTTCCTCACTGCACATATAAAAATCATTACTACCGCTAATTCAATTTTCATTATTACTTTCAAATGACAATTAAATGCCGAAAATCTAAATTTTCATTTTTGATTAATCTTAAGCTAATCAGATTCATGGGTCAAATTATGTAACAATTGAAAGAACGTTTTTTTAGAAATATTACATTAATAAAAAAAGATTAAACCCTAGTATGGGAAAACCATTTTTTGCGTATGTTTCCTTTACATAGCACTATTTATCGTGGTGCTATAAGTTGCTATCTCGCCAACGCCAAAAGTGATCTGCTGACTCTTTCCTGTGCATGCCTATTGTATCAATTTAGAAAGCTATTTAAAAGAGGACATAATTTGAAAAGATGCGGAAAATGTGGAGGCACCGGATCAAAATATACTCCAATTTTTATCCGTGAAAATGTCACAAATCCAATTTTTTTCGCGCTGCAATTTTGTCCCAGATTTTTCCGAAAAAGTGCTTTTCCCGAAAATGCTTTGTATCCATTTGAAAATAGATTTTACGGCATTTATTATTGACAACAAATTACCAATTCGGGAAATCGTTAATTTTCCTCAAAATCAATTTTATACGAAATTAACTCCGATTCAACTGTTTTCTCATTTATTTTTATCTTCCAATCTGAACCTCTCTTTCATTTAACTCTTGAAATATTACTCTCCAATTTACTACATTAGAGTGCGTTAGTAGGACGTCACGCAGGCAAAGGACGTAGCTTTTTCCGATTTTTTTGTCACACCTTCTCATGGGACGCTTCAAAAATATTTCACCTCATTTTTAGACCAGAACAGGTTTTTACAATCATATGACCAAGTAGATTTTATTTTGAAAGTTTTTCGTAAAAAGCCTACTCCTCTGTGAGTTGGAACCAAATAATTTGTTTTCACGTCTAATAACGTAGCGTCTTCCCAAAAACTGACGTTGATATTACATCCGGCTCTAGATGGACGATTTTGAGCTTGAAGGTCTCAATCAAAGTTACACCATCCTGATTTAACAGAATGGTTTAGTTGTTTGGGGTTTTTCCCCGAGAGATTGAAACGCCCTTAACTCCGCTTAACCGAGTCGCGCTCTGATTGGTTAGGCGTGAATTCTCCTCGGGGAAAACACCCAAAGCTTAAAAACACAGTCGGTTACATATTTCAATCCCATATTTAATTAAACTTAAAAGTTTGCGGAAAACTTCACAGTCCACATTTTTAATTTTAATTCGGCTTAGGTTTACTAACTGTAGCAAATTTTTGATGTGTTTTTTGTGTATTTTATGATAAGTTCGCATTTTTTAATTTATCAAATATGATTTTTTTCAAATCCCGTAGTGCTTTATTTAGGCTGTTACCTCCGAGAAGACAAACGAAGGCTGAGATTGGAAGAAATTTGACTGATGGATCCTTTTTATTAGCCGGTCGGGTTAGCACTGTCAACTTACCGTTTTTACTATCCGTTTTTTGATGCCCAATTCAATTTGGTCATTTTAAACACAGGTGTTAGAATTCGCATAGGCCAATTTCTGCCCCAAATTAACTAAGGAGGCGCGAGGGGAGCATTTAAAATATTGACTTTTTTTGTCTCAAATTCTCGCGGGTGACAGCCTAGTCGATAAAATTGAACTGTAGCCCGGAATCTGAAAAGTGAGTCCTCTGATTGGTAAAAAACTTGCAATTTTTCTTGATTTCGAACTTCAATAAATTGTAAAAAGAGACAAAAATTAGAAATGATACATATTCATATGATGAAAGCCATTCGCCGCATTTTTATATCAGTAAATGATTAACTGACTCGTTCAAGTCTCTTCCAAAATCCAAAATTGGACTTAATTTAGAATTAACAGATTAATTTAATAAAGTTACACTACTTTAACAAGATTAATTTATTTATACTGAATTTCAGAACTGAAAAATACTGAAAGAGATGAGAGAAAAAATGATAAATAGAATAAATGATAAGATTTTGAAAAAAAAAACAGTTTTTAAATTATTTTTTTCATTATAAATTTGAAATGATTTTGATGAATCAAACAGTTTCTAAGAGTTAATTTTTACTTAACAAAAATTAAGTTTCTTGAGTTGTGATGAATAATTATTTGAAATTCAAAAAGTGATGTTGTGTGTAAATAAATGCTTGACGACAGGTAATAAAATGCTTGAATAAGTTCAATAAAGGAGAAATGTTATTGAAAAAATTAGATAATCTACCAGTCAACTCGACCAAAAGTGCACGCCTAGGCGAGACTCAGTCCAGTCGTGTCGGTTTTATACTTATATTCGAAGGAATATCGTGTTTCGAACCTCATCCGATTAAGTTCTGGATAGCTCAAAATTAACACAAAATATTTAGAAAAATGGTCTGAATCAGAGTTTTTTCAAATAATAAATGGTGTGTTTGGTAATTTTGATTCTATTATTATAGTATTATGTCAGTATATATAGCTTTTAATAGGCTATATCGATTACGAGACTTCCTGGTCGTTTTTTACATAGATTTTAGTCAATTTTTTATTATTCGCTATTGAAAACAACTCATCTGATTACATTTTTAGATAGCTCAACTGAGCACAATATTTGTGAATACTAAAATAAAATGGGCCATCGGACCATTTATTTTATATGTTTTTCTGCGATTATTGAATTGTTTAATTATTTTGTTTTCTTGAAAAAAATTCTTGGAACCAATGGTCGGATTCGGACCATTTTTATTTTATTATTCACAAGATATTGTGCTCAGTTTTATCTATCTAAGAATATAATCGGATGGTTGTTTAAAAAGCCGAATTATATATAAAATGTTGGCTAAAAATCTAGCTAAAAAACGACCAGGAAGTCTCGTAATCGATATATCCATTATGATCCCGGTACCATAAATATCTTATTCCATATTCTTTTAACAGGCAAATAAATATTTATGTACTCGGGCATCTCATAATGATATAAGAACTTAATCAGATGGGGCGTTTCCATAAGCCAGAATATAAACTGTGTGGACGCCCTATTTTAATACTGAGGATGAGTTTCGGTGGAGAAAAAGCATACATGATATTCTATTTGTTTAAATTTCATTTTCTTAAGAAAAGAACGTCTTTAAAAATTCGGGTGGCCTTTTAATGCTCAAAATATTCAAATAATCCAACTTTATAAAATGGATGATGTCGAATTGAGAGCTTGTGATTGGGATGAATTATTTCGAATATTATGCTCACTTTTAAAGTTCGCCCGTTAAAATCATTTGATCTAAAAATGATTCTTGTACATTGAAAGATGTCTTACTTAGGACGCGTTCCAAGGAGCTCTTGTAAAAGTTACTGTCCTTCGAATGTACTAACGTGTACTTTTTAAACAGATGTCCTTTATTTTATCATATGGTTACATACGTATCCGTTTACTTATGGGTACGGTTCGGATTAAGTGCGTTCGGTAAGGGTACAGTTGTGTTTACAAAAATCACTAAGATCATCTTTTATTTTGAATTTAACCAAAAACGTTAGTTTATTCTCCATTTGTTTTAACTCTTCGGCACAATTACCACAGCTATTAACCACCCACATTGTTTATTAAACCGTATCGATTATTTCTAATATTGTTTAATTTCTTCAACTTACTCTTTTCAAAATTTTTGAACTCGAGAAGAAGTGTTTGATGTATTTAGTTTGTAGGTGTTTTGACATTCAAATGTTATGTCGTTGAAATATTCGAAGTTGATTTAATGAGCGTTGTTGATCCACATAGCAAAAAAAAATTTGATCGTCGATCATATCAGGTAAAACAGCGTTGATAAAAATTAGGCTTATTTGTTTAAAAAAAGTAATAAAAACTGTTTCTTGGTGATATTTGAGATAAGGACTGCAATGGATTAATTGTTCAATGAAGTACTTTTATTATTTGACAGGAAGGAAAATTAATCGTTCATTCCAATCAAAAGGTTACGAGCGTTTTTCTATATTCTGCGATTAGTTTTTGTTGACTGTGCAAAAGGCACTCGAATGTGATTTCAAAGTGATCTCAGAGACATTACCGAGAAGTATTAAGAATCCGCTGTGTCTATAATTGATAAAAATTGAGATTCGAAAAAAAAAACTTGATTATGGTATAAATAATGTGCACTTTCTCATCTGAATAGCGTTTTCAAAATAACTGAAACTACTGCGTTTTCTTGAATTTAATTAAAAGGGTTAGTCAGAAGGCTTCATCCTTAAAATCTAAATACCTAAGAATTCAAGTTTGTTGCACTTTTTAGGATTAGTTCAGTTATTTGATGCTCAAATTTTTTTATACGCATTGACTGATTCTTATCGTCGCATGAATATTTTCAACTAACTTGTTCAACTGTAATTGTTAACACATGTATTTACATTTAAAAAATGCGAAAAATCGTTCATTCGTAAATCGTGCTATTAAAAAAACGATCCATCTAAAAATTACGTTAAAAACTAAATTTTTAACCGATTTAGGATTGGTCAGATAAATGCCCTTGATTGAATTTTGATAATTTCAGAAAAGAATATTTTCTACTTATTGCGTGATGATCATATTTGTCATCAGTTGGTATTTTAGATAAATTTGAACCAGACTACAGAGTTCTTAGCGGAAGTGTATTCATGTCGTAAAAGATTGATTATAGTAACCTTGCTCGGTATGGATCTTTCAATGAATATTGTTTTCAGCAGTGATTATTATTGGGCGTTCAAAATTATGAAATTTTCCATTTTCTAAAACACAACATACTGATAGTAAATAGGTGTCAGAAGAAGGAATCCAATTGGAAGAGAAAAATATTTTTTGTGACTAATTTTCTTGAGTCAAAATTGTCAGAAAAAATCACCCAGGAACAATTGTTTTTACCGAAAATTTTGACTCTTTGTGTATAAAAGCATGCTTAAAAATGGTTGAACGTAATCAAAAAAATTTCATTATTTTCTGTCTGATTACACTTTCAATTGAAATGCGCGATTACTGTGTCTTATCTGTTTGCATAGCATGAGCGCTGGTTATTTTGATGATTCTTACAAATCCACATGCGGTACGATTATTTCGGCTTGGGCTCTTTGGAAGGTTAACTGACTTTTGTGTAACGTCAAACTCATTTAATGATATTGTCAACGTTAGGTTAATTACTTATATTTTTGGTAGCTATTTGACCTCCAAAAGTTGTTGACTCAGAAGTTTTGCGTTTGATGATTATTTTTGACAAGGAATGTTCATCAAAATAACAACACAATCATATTTTTACGAGAAATTATAATAAAAAAACGCTTATTTTTATATTTTTGAGGAAATTTAAATTATTTCATTATTAAAGGTCGATTTTAGACATTAATTGTTACTAAAGGAATTTAATAACAAAAGAGATCTACGACTATTTTATTAAAGCAGTTTCATATTATAATAGCGAGTTGCAGAGAAGGACGATCGAGTCGGTTTTTGTAATATCGTGCTTTTGTATCATCGCTGTTATATGGTGCTTAATAACACATCCATTTATTGTGAATTTTTAATGAGCCTGAGAACCCCAAAGAGTAAAATTATTTATTTTTGTGGGAATTTGGCTGAATTAATTTACGTCGATGCTATATTAAGAGACCTAAATATTTGCAAGTGTGACCAATATATTTGGTTATTTCCTTTTGAGGGGGTATCGAGAGCAAAATAGAAGGCCGTATCAGACTATAATAAACCAGAAAAAAGACTGGAAAAGCAGGTCTCAGACCTCCAAGGGATCTCACTTCCCATGCATGCATCCTCATAAATTATACATTATGATTGGCCAATTTTTGGTCTGTGAGTTTTATCATGAGCTAGCGCTTAAACCGGCTCGTTGCTTAAAATCTCATTTTCAAAGACATGGAAATCGCCAATATTAAATCATGGTGGGGGCAATTTCCCGGGGGCTTTCAAAAATATCGACCAAAAGATTTCTCAGTAGTCGACTTTTTGATAAAGCTTGTATACGAATAAGT
This sequence comes from Oikopleura vanhoeffeni, assembly GCA_004367855.1. Lineage (NCBI taxonomy): Eukaryota > Metazoa > Chordata > Appendicularia > Copelata > Oikopleuridae > Oikopleura > Oikopleura vanhoeffeni. The sequence continues at coordinate 97,164 of SCLH01001414.1, forward strand.
ATTGTACCGAGGCGGCGCGACGCGTCGGTAGAGATCAAAAATCTAGACTGACTGTATGCTAGCGCCCGTTGTATTCTATTAATTGACCCATGATTCCGGTATCATTATCCCTTAAAATAACAAAAATGATTTTTATAATGATCTTTTGTGTAACTGGGACCGCTTAGTATTTCACCTGAATATGGCACCGGTTTTTTGCCCCGTTACCTTTTGGCCAGAGGCAATGTATAAATGCATGGGTTACGTAGTTCTGACTTACAGTGAAACTTCAAGAAATCAAAACAACAAATAAAAAATTAAAAACAAATTGTATTGTTGATTGAAAATATAAGTCACGTAGAAAAATATGCGTAGAGCGCTAGAGAGAAATTATCCAAATATTTGAATTTTAGCCATTTTCTTAATGTTTCAAAGGCTTAAAAAAAGACAAAACTTAATGAATAATAATAATATTGAGAATATATATTTTTCGATTATAAAATGATAATAGTGTGAAATAATCCTTCAAGCTTTTTGGATTCTGTTGGTTTTGATTTCATAGATCAAACTTTCAGATTATATCCATTTCATCACAGTTTGTTAATATCCGGCCCTGGATTAGCAAAACTAATGTGTTTAAGTACTTAGGCCGGGGATATTAACAAAAGTGTAATATAGAATTTTATATTGTCAAAAATAAAGTTCATTTGGCGCAGAATAAAATCCTCACGTCTTAAAATTATGAATTCGAAAATGTTCGATCAATTCAATATTTGCTGGTCTTGGAAAAATATCGGAAATTATTTAAATCGTTACGCACTCGACTTTCAGGACCCGTTAATTTGTTATTTTGACTCTTTGAGCTACTATAAAATAGTTGCACTTTGACTCATGCTCTTTTAATTGCCCTTGGGTTCGAGTTGAGCGGTGAAATCGATTGGGGTATTTGATAACACAATCTTTCAGCCTTTTCAGTTAAAAATAATGAATTAGTTTTCATTCAGATTGAGAGTCGGTTCGTCAGCATGGCTCACTTAGAAATGAGGCTGGTTTATTAAACGACCTTTGTTTGTAGATAAAGGGCCCCAAGAGATGCAAAAAGTGTAGTTAAACATTTAGAGGATAGATTTCAATCAGGGTTAAGAAAATTAAAGTCTAAATTATTTCGAGTCCCGCTCTATTTCTAAGCTAACTTTGGAATTTTTGCCTTTTTTGAATGGTTTATTTCCCAGGATTATTTCGTATTATAAAGAACAGTAAGAATAAGTTTAAGCCGTGCTGAGCGACGAGGAAAAAAAAGTTTCGCCAAGGGCACGAACACCCTTAGTAGTTTTCAATTTTTTTGCATAAGGAAGGTCATAGACGATATATTTTTGCATCCGACATTTTGAGTATTCTAGAATGTTGATTTTTTATTCTAGAAAATTTACTGATAAGAGCAAGTACAGCATATCCACGTGATACAAGCTCCAGTGGTGTTCACAAAAATTATTTTTTGTATTGGATCGATGCACAAGGATGTGCGTGTGAGGCCGGGTATGTATCGTTTTTTTTCTGATGTGATTGTTATATATAATTCAATCAAAATTATTTCCAAATAGTTGAAAATTTTGATTAAATAAATCACATTTTTCATAGAATATGAAAGATGGTGATGGTTTCTCCTATAAAAGCAGATGTGAGTACAGCTGTGGCGTTGATGTATGGTATGCGTGAGGTCGATCCTCATACTAATCAAGGACTCTTGTGGACAATATTTAATTGCTCGAATTAATTTTTTAAGAATTAAAATATTTTCGTGAAATACTTAAAATCGAAAAAATGTTTGAAATATTCACTTTTGAAAAAAATATCGGTGTCCGGTATGACCAGAGTATTTTTTGTTTTTGAGTGATCAACTATGGACAATAACACTTTTCCTAACAACTGGCTTATTTTCAGAATTTTAATTGACGCAATAGGTCCATTTAATTTTTTTAGGGTAAAAAGATTGGAAAAAACTCAACCCTCCGGAAAATTTGAACAAAAAATTTCCAAGAAAAAAATAAGTCACTTTTGTGAAATGCCTTGCTCCAAAATTCTTATAATGATTCGATAGGTGACAATTCTACGGATGGTGTTTGTGCATATTTAGATGATTTTAAAATGCAGTCACCGTTTATTAAGTGGTGTGCTCACACGGGTTAACCTACTAGGTTTGATAAAGAATTTCTAATGACTTTAAAAGTGTAACTGTCAAACCAGATAGCTTTTTTTCCAATAAAAGCACTTTGCCGGAAAAAAAAACTGACCTCCAGGTCAGCAGGGTCTGTTTTTCTAAACTTCTTAAAGATTGATTTTCACAGTATGCTACTTTTTTTTACTTCGAAGTGAAATGTCATTTAGGTTATTACGGACCAAATCTAAAAAATGGTAATTAGGTGGAGTTTATTTGCCAAATCCCGTTGACATTGGCTTGCTTGGCTTTTCAAAATAAACAATTCACCTGGTAACCAGCTTTTTAATTTGGCCATAATTAACTAAGATGACCCAATTTTTCACTTCGCAAGTAAAAAAAAGTATATACTGTAGGGAAGATACAATGTACTGACTTTTTTTTTTCAATGGCCCAAAAATTGTATTTTTAGGCTTTCTTTTGATGGCCTTCGTAAAAGTCTTTCTAGAACCACCTTAATTTTATACAATTTTATGGATTTTTTAGGAAGCACCATAAATCTTTTTTGAAGGATGCTAAAGCTAATATAAGTTCTAAGAAATTTTTATTTAGGTTGATCTACGCGCGCAAAAGACAATTCGTTTTTCATCAAATGATTTTTATAGGAAAACTGATGTCAAAAATCCCAGCAAGTAACTACTGGCAAAACAAAAAGTTAGGATTAGCTACTAATGGTTTGCGAGGTATTATAAATTAATGTAATAAAGGTTGATAATGTTTTGAAAAATAGTTTAGAAATCCTTACACTGTATATCGGCGAAGTTGTAGTTTCAACTAATCCGTTACAGTATCGACTGAATATCTATTAATAACACAGAGTATAGCAGTAAAAAATAAGATATATTTTGAAAATTGTCAGAATAAAAATATAATTTTTTCTTTAGGACTATAAAGACAAGAACAATGGAAAGGCAACCTCATTGATTTGCACTCCGCAGAATCTGTTCACAAGCGACCATCAAGGTAAACTTGCAAATTAAAAAAATATTTGTTCAATATGCTCATTTACATAAAAACTCAATTAACTCATTGTTTCAAAGGTTCACTTTTTCGAAACTATTTTGGCTAATTGCCTTAAAAATGATACCAACCAATTGTGATTCAACAAATTGCAGTTTGCAAAGAGAATGATTGTTTTAATTTTAAAAAATGCAATCGTTTTTAAGTACAAAACGGGCATTTTTTTCAAAGAAATTTATTTTAGATATACCATAATAATGTAGCGTGTATTTTTAATTTTTCGCTATTTTCAAGTTTTTCTGAAATTTATAGAAAATATGCGATATTATATGCTCTAAAAATTGAATAATATAGCGATGAAAATGCGAGCACAGCGGGAAAGTTCAGTACGTAACCCAGTCACTTGGGTACTTTTTTTGTAAAGGTATATTTTTCAGAAAAATTTCAAAAAAAAATCCATAATTTATCTTGAAAATAAACTTTTTTCGAAAGAAAAATCACGAGGTTAACCGAATACTACAAACGTTTTTGGGGAGGCTTTTCAACTCTTTTCGATCGGAATGTTTTTGAAAAAAACGATTTTTTGAACAAATTTGCAAAATATTTTTCTTCATAAATATTTCATTTGAAATAATGATTTTAGCGCCAAAACGAAGAAAATACGTGCGTATTATTATAAACGGCGAAATCTGGGTCTGGAAAAAACTAAGCATCAAAAATCGTTGATGCAATACTTGGCTGCTGTCACCAGTACTGCTGTGAGCATAGTCAGATGGAAAGGTCAGATCCATTTTACTTAGATCAAATTTTTTTCTAGAATCATGTTCGGTAATGCAAAAACTGGCAAGAGAAACGGATAATTCTTCAGCGTTTTTGGAAAACATATATGGATATTCTTTCGATTTAGGCTGATCAGCCAAGATTTTTCATGTAAATTATTTTTGATTAGTAGATCGAAAATGGTATCTAAGGTCTGTTTTAAGACCCTAAAATTCACTGAGTTAATGCGTACAACATTTTTTTAAAATTAGAAAGGCACGAAATAAATGTTTCAAGATGCATTTTACACCGTTTCTTCGATTTCTCTCTTTACAGATTTTGGGCAAAAAATTAAACGTGGTTTCTCGAACAAAAACTCATCAAAAACATGATCGGTAAATAATGAATAATCGAAAAACAGCGCCGCAGTTAGCAAAAATCCAGTTCCGACTATGCTCACCGGTTTAAAAATGTTCTAAAAAAACAGACCTGAGGCAGAAAATTCTTTGTCAATTCCCTTTAATCTTTATACGCTTTTTCTGTCTTTTCCCTCGTGTTTGTCTTAAAGATGTCTTGATCCCTATCCTAGGGGTGTCCCAGAATGGGTGGGGATATAAAATCTTATTTACTTGAAAAATCCTTGTCGAGTGTGTGAAACGAAATTCCGGAGAGGCGAAAATTTTCATTCATGTTACTCAACTACTTGCTGGTAGCTAATTGAAACTCAATTATCATCTTTACTCTTGGCTCGGACATAAGCAAATATTTAGATTACACAAAAACGGACACTTCGAAGGCGATGAAAGTTGGCTCTGGGCCGGGAACAAGATGATAGGAAATTATTCAAGGATGTTTGAAAATGCACTTAAAATCTGTGGCTTTGAAGAACTTGAATCAGAAGGTATGGTGGAAATTGTACTTTCATGCTTGCTGTTCATAAGTTAGTTGGAAAGTTACAGAAATAAGACACAAAACATTAGAAAAATTAAAAAATTTGAGTTGATAATTGCCAATTAAAAAAATACTATTTACATAAAATTTAAATTATATTTTTTTTAGACATTGTTTAGTTTTATCAAAGTTAAAATTTTGTCAACTTAAAACATTAGATTTTCCAATCTTAGGTTAATCTGACTATATTTCATACTATTTATACTGTCGTGTTTGTCAAACGGACAAAACGGGTCGAAATTGGGCCAAAAGCCAACCTAAATTGGAAAAATTAATTATTTGTGGAATACCATAATAATGTAGCAGGTATTGTTATTTCAAATATGTCAACTTGGAGATGAAGCTTGAAAAGAGTTGTCAAAATTACGAATTTCGATTTTAATCTAGAGAAATTTCTTAGAATTATATCATTAAAAACAGTATCTGTCATCAATTTGAAATTGTTTCTTCCTTCTCCAACCCCTTTTTGTTTATATTGAATTAATTTTCGATCTATGAAAACGAGCGTGAAAAGTTACGGTTTAAAAATTTATCGAAATTTCTCCTCGGAGGTAAAAAAACCGAAAATATCATGATGAAAATTATTTATCATCTTTCTCCAGTTCTTTTTTGTAACTTTTTATAATGCAAGCACAGTTGTCTCTAAACAAACTTCATCGTGGCTTTGTCCTAAATAGTGAGCATTTTCCCACGTTATATCCAGGACTATTTGGAAAGTATGGCTGCTATTTTACACAGGGAAATGTTTGAATTTGTACAGACGATGGTTTGTGAAAGTGCCATCAGTTTTAAACAAAGAGCAACTCTCAAATTTGCGAAATTTATTGGAAGTTTATGATGAAGATGATGGTTCAAGAAGTTCTGGACGGACGAAACAAGCCTTTCTGCTGGAGGAATATTATTTCTACTCAAGCATGACGAGTTAGAAGTTCGCAGATATGGAAGGGTAAGCAAAAATTTAATTAGCAAAATTAGTTAACCATTCTATATTGACAATTGCTGCGAGGCGTTTGCAAGTTGATTATTTGCTTTTGCCGTATGATCGAACGTCGATGTTTTCGCAAACTACTGGTACATCAAATCCATATTACCATAATTTTTGGCCGGTCAATGGTGCGCTGATCTTGAAGTTTATTTTTCCAAGGTCGGAATTTTTTGACTCGCAAACTATACAGTAATAAGGTGCGAAGGAATTTAAATAGAGCGACAGAAATTCCTTATTAATTACCTCTAAAACGTGGGTTCGTGCTGGATTTTCTGACACTGTCTATTCCGATCACTATCATTAAGTCGTTGTAAGTAAGAAAAAAAATGTGCAGATTAGCGAATTGTATTGACCCGTAGTGGACACACTCGTAATATTTATGAATCAGAATGACTGAAATTGGATGTCTTTCTTTGACCGTCAACAAAACAAAAGACGGCATTTTGAGAGCATCAAGTATGAAAGCCGTTTCCAAAAAGTTACGTCCAGAACCCCTTTTTGAAATTATTGATTTACGAGTCAGGCCACCCGATAATTTCTGTTTAGATAAGATATTCTTTATCTTATAAAAATACTGCAGAATTTAAATTAATTAATTGATGTTAACAACATGATACAGTCCAACATGTTACATCAGGATCATCATTATTAAAATCGCATTTTCTCCTCCCAAAAAAATTTTTTTCGAACATGTTTAATGACTTAATTTTAAATTGGGTTGAGTCCTACTTTGTATTTAGGAGGATATAGGTTTTAATGATTAGTTCCTTTGAGGACCTCTCGCGGTCTATTAAACTTGTAATCAAAAAACCAAGCTCATTGTCATTTTTATATGGCCGATTTAGTATAGTTCTAACTTTAAGCGAAATCTATGTGCGACGACGTACCCCTTAATAGCGTTAATTAAATAAGAAATAGTCTGCTATTAATTTACATGCCCTCAGAGTTAAAGGAGAGCTTGGATTAAAACAAAATAATCAACCTACATTTTTCGAAACTTTAAAAAAAAATCACGGACGTATTCACGTAACCTGTCAATCTAATTGGGTAAGAGCATTTTTTCATGAAAAAAAGAAACACGCTCATTAAGAAATGACCAAAGCATAATCATGCGCGTAGTACGCTGAGGATCCACGGTTTACACCACATGTCATTTTGTCCCAGAAATTATTTTTGTTCAAAATTGCTCTTTTAAACAAAAAAAATTGCCTGGGTATCTCTACGAAGATAAGACGTGTAATTGTATGTACTGATAGTCTCTAATAGGTGTGTATATATTGATGCATTCGCCAAAGCCATTGGATTAGAGGGAAGTGTTAAATGTCGACGTCAAAAAATGAGTGTTGATAGTTGCGTCGAATCCTTATGTCGTAGCGAGAGAGTCTCGTATATCTGTATGATTGCTGATCGGTGTGTGGGCTCTCGTGTCGATAGCGTACGGCTTTGAGGTGTTCTGATTAGACGTCCTTCGGATGGCAGAGCTGTGATCTATGTAATTATGCTAACGTAGATAGTGTTGCGTGCAAACAACTTTTCATCCAGGGTTGGGCTTAAAACAGCAGCAAGAAGAATATATTAGGCAGGATAGTAATAAATACGGCTGGATTAATTAATAATTAGTCGGGTTACACTTTTTTGGATACGATACCGTTTCAATTGTAAAATTTTCGAGAGAGGTTGACGTCTGATTTTCAAGCCGCTCGGCAAATTGACTAGTTTCGAACCGGGTGGATTTCTTTACTGTGTGAAAACCAAGTTGAAATCTACAAAGCGACAAATTTTGCCATGTGATTAATTGTTTTTAAATCGTATTTTTGTAAATCTTATTTTGCCGAAACCGTGGAATAAATGTGGGGCATCAGTAACCGTTTCCCGGCAAAAAGATTTACAATCGTTAGTATCTAAAGAAATAATCACTCATTCCTCGGATAATACCTGTTTTTAAGATTTATAACTTGTTTTTCAACTGGATTACCGGACATCCCACGAGGTAACAACATAGTTTATTTGCCGAGATATCAGAGGGTAGTCGAGGAATGGGTGATTATGGCTTTAGATATTAACGATTGTAAATCTGCTTTGCCGAAACCGTTATGGATTGCCAAATTCTTCCACGGTTTCGGGCAAAAATAAGAGTTAAAAAATTGATCCACCTAGGCAAAAATTTCTCGTTTTTTAGATTTAACTGGTTTTGCACCAGTATACAGGAACCACCCACTAGTTTAATGTTTAAACACTCAAACCGTCAACCATTTTTAGAAAATTTTCGAATCGGATGTACCAATTTTCAAGAACATTAACCCCGGCGCTAAATAATTGATTATTATGTATTATTAATTTATTATCCCCCACTCGAGAGAACAAATTCAATGGGTAGAAATCGACTTTCATTAATAATAGCCCAATTGTCAAGTTGTAGAAGGCCGTGCTGGCTGTACATTATTGAGGACGCTGCTGGTGGCGACTTGGCAAAAGCGAACCGATTGAACCTTTTGAAATCAATTGATGATAGATTTAGAGGAAATAATTTGGTATAGGTTCTAGAAGAATTGATGCGACGATAATTCCACTTGATCATGGACATTGCAGTTCAGAATCAAACATTATTGCTGGAGATGGTAACCTTATTCAGAGCTAATGGGTTTATTGATAGAATGCCGAAAAAGATTGGTATTTCAGGATTTTAAACGGCTTTTGTATAGCTCGAAAAATCCAGCCATTTTCGTCGGATTTGGGAAAGTAAGTTTATTTCAAAGATTTCTAAAATTTTCGAAAAGACTTACAAAAATGTTTAATTGTTTCTAATTTTGCTCAGTATATTCGAATTTTTCAGCCATAGTTTATGGTGCTTATGTTCTTATAATGTTGGAAATGCAAGCATTTTAAAGTAGCCATTACTTTCTGCCTTCACTTCATTCCTACGACGGCCAGTATCTTTAGCATGGAAAGTAGCAAAATTAAAAGTCTTATTTGATCTGTTTAAAATTCCAAAATTAAAGATCTCAAAAAAAAACATTTAAGACTCAATATGGAATTTGATGCGTAAAGGAAACGCGGATGGTCTACGACGTTAGTAAACGTACCTTCACTTTTATTATAAATTTTGCGCAATTTTCTTATTTTTTATTTAGTTACATTCAATCTTTCTGTTGCATGTGCGTCTATAAAGACAAATTTGGGAAATCATAATCCAAAGGAGGTATTTAATTTCAAAAAATTTGCTATTAAAACATTTTTTTTCTGTAAAATTTTGGTGTGAGCAGCAAAAAAAAAAAATGGTCTTCAATTTTTTTTGGAAAAAAATTCATCGATTTTTTTAAAAATTATTGGTCGAAAATATCTTAGGGACAGATTGCTGAAGGACAATTTGGAAAATAAGCTTAGGACCAAGTTGGGAAAATTTTTGCGCAAGGACATTGGGAAAATCTCACCGTGTCCTTATTAGACGCACATCACAGTATATTTAGCTTAAGAAAAATCGCCGCAATTGTTGAAATTTCGGAAACTGTACCATAAGATATGTTGTTTTCCCGAAATCTGACACGCTTGATGAGTCACATCGCATTTTTGTTATCAACTAACTATTTTGAACTCAGAAGCAATTATCAAATTTTTGTTTTGGATGGGCTCAGAGTCGAAGTCGTCACCAACGACCTCCTGCTGCCGATAGGACCCTTTTCAACAATTCTATGCAAGACTTGGTCAAAAAAACCTTTCTACAAAAGAAACCATTTTACGTCCGAGGTATCAACCCCAAAACGAATTAAATCTCCAAATCAATTCGAATTGCTCAAGCGAGTCGAACATTCAAGTAGCGTATTTGGGATGGTAAAATATTCGGAGTTCGAAAAGGCTGGTTTGCCAGATTAGACAACCATACGATAATTTCTCAGGTATTATTATAAATATTTGATATTTGCTCAAAAAAATCATCTCAAATTTTGAATTTAGATGAACACAGCATCATTTATTTTTTTAAGAAATTGGTGACATCTATTTCAAAAAAACAACCTTAATACGGACAGTCTCGAAGAAGATATTCAAAATGTGCAAATAATAATGGTTTTATCATAAAATGAATAATTTATTTAAACAGCAAGATTAATGTGTTAAGCTTATAATAGATTAGTTCATATAAAATCGTTTAAAAGTTGTTCGATAGTCTAAAACAACATAAAGTTTTTTTTTCGGTTTCTCACGAAACTGACAGGGCAAGCGACTTTTAACTCGTCCTTTTTTAAAGTTACGCCTCGGATTTATCAAATTTCTATGTTTCGTCTTCTTGCTGCATCACGGCAATCTAGTGATAAAATGATTAAGGGAAATCAGCTTATTTTAATATGAGAACAATAGCTTGCGTCGTCTCTCAGATATGTTTCTGTAATGACCCAGTTGACCAAGTATTTTAATCTAGGCAATTAAACGTGAAAAAAATTGCAATTTTTGTGTAAGATGGGTTCTGAAATCGTGCTTTGAAGAAATAAATTTTATAAATTTTATTTAAGCGTTATGAAATTGGTTTGTTCCGACCACTTGCCGAATTCACATAGAATGTCTTCGATAAATTTGCAGCGAAAGTTTTGTTGATCCTTGAATGTCAAGATGGCGAAGGATTTGAATTATGGGGAAAAACAAAAGTATTTTACTCAAAAAATTATTTAACTAATTGGTTATTATAGGGTTCAAATTTTAGTAAGTGCATTTTTTGGTAAAGTTTTAACTCCAAAATTCACATAACTATTGCTGTTGGTTAAAATTATCCTTATTGTCGTACTTTTTTACGAAAAATCGTTCGAAAAAAGTTGTATTTTTTGTCTCGCTAATATGGCCGATATTAACATATACGGTATTATATCGAACCAATTTTCACCCGGTTTGTGATATTTAAACTGTGAACATGTTTATTTTCATCCGCGAAGCGCGTAAAAACTATCAATCTCCTCGAAAAAAAACGCTCAGAAGTTGTGGTTGATCTTGCTATATTTTTACAAAAATTGGAGAGATATATCCAAACGTGGAAGAAATATAAGAAAAATGCAAGCACGTTTTCTTAGATTATGGCTTATTACGAAAAATACAAACTTAGAAACATTATATCAAGATGTTGTAGAAAAAAGCTGTAGAAATGTTCAAAAGTGATCAAATAGAGGAAAAAAAATCGGGGTAAGATTGTGAAAGAAATGCGGTAAAAATATTTTATAGCTACAGAAATCATTTAGGTTTCATTATTAGATTCACTAACGATTAAAAATACAGTTCAGTTATTATTTCAATTTTCTCGTTTATTAAATAGAAAAATATCCAAAGTGATTTATGGTGCTTGATGAAATTCTTGAAAGTAATTTAAAACTAACTCAAGGATGAGTTTTTCATTTTGTTTCAAAATTATTGATTTATTATAACATCAGTTTTTTATTAAGCGGTTGGAACCGCATCTTCCCTTTTCATTCTCCAGCCTCAAATGGTAAAACTGTAGATAGATGTAGGGGGTTGTGGGGTAGAATGTTGGAATTGCTGGGGAAAAATAGCCCTCTCCTTCCAGGCTGGACTGGAAGGGTCGATAACGGGCAGAATAAATGAGAAGAACAAATACGGTGAGACTAAAACCTTTTCTGTCAATCCTGCAAGTAAAAATTGTTAATTCTGGTGAGATGGCTCACGCGGTGCGGCATCAAAAAAACTGGTTAAATATGTTCTCAATTCACCAGCAAAATTTTTAAATCTCGGTCAATTTGGGCCTTTAAATTTGATTAAATAAAGGATGTTCGAAAAGTAAGACGTCTTCAAAAATTACCAGAAAAGAAAAATTAAAAAAATATCTGGTTTTTTAGGCGGGTTAAAAATGAAATTCAGAAATTTTCTTCTAATCTGATTAAGTCTGCGGTCAATTTGTTTTAAAACTGAATAAAAGCAGAAAATTTATGAACCTATTGATAAGATGTTTGTCATATTTTACAGAACGCTCGTTGAAAAAAAATATGTCCTTCTGTTGGTTTTCATACGTAAAATAAGTCATTAGTATAATTATCGTGTTGGTGAGGTACGCTGTGAGTAATCATGTTGTCGAGGCGTGGTTTCCCTCGCCTCATTCCACGACCTCGCTTTCAACCAATCAAAAATATAATTCTTTCTGTTTTGAGAAAATCATTATTTGTTAAAATGGACTCTAGAAAATGTATAAACTATTTTTTTCACTCATTATTCTTACACCTCACAACCCCCTATAACGGAAGATGAATACCGAGTCTATCAATACTTATCTNAAAATAATTTTTGAGTTTGCCCGAGCCGTTTTCCAGAAATCGGTACCACAGTGAAGGACCTTCCACGGAACCATCAAAGTGCAAAGCCACCTATGCTATTATCTTATTTTTGATGTCTTTTAGTTTCTGGTTGTTTCAAGTTTTTTAAATCTTATTTTTTTAGAAGACGAAGATCCCGAACCGACTCGAAATTTAATAAGTTTGAAAATCGAAACATTAGACGGGATCACATTCGATATGAAAGAATCCCAAAATGCTACCGTTTCCGACCTCAAAATAAGAATTGGGAAACAGCTAGAATCCCGTGGAAAAAATCACCCACTTTTTCAACAGAGGCTTGTTATGGGTGGAATCGAACTTGAACCCGATTCCAAACTTTTGAGAAATATAAGTCAAATTGAAGATGGAATCCCGATTCATGTGACTCCGCACCAAACGAATACGTATTATAACAAGAATGATAGACCAAATGAGTTTCGGTAAATTATTTTGAAATATATTATAGAATTATCGAAACGTTGCTTTTAAATAATATTATAGAATAATTTTATATAGCCTGTCGCTTCACTGTTTAGAGACTCGTATTTGAAAGATTTGAAGTAACGCTAAAAAATGTGTTTCACACACCACGCTTTTGAATCCACGCCTGTGATTGGCTGCCTCTTAAATAAAGAATAGGTGTGCGTTACGTGAACCTGCCACATCGAGTGTTTTCTCATTTAGGGTGCGTTATGTGAACATTTATAAGATATCACAACATTTGTTCTTAAGGAGTGTTGGATGTTTGCCGAAGCAACTTCGAATTTAATAAATGTGATGTATTTCCAGTTGAATTACTTTTTTTTGAACGTGTGAAATTATTACGGTGCCTATTATGAGTAAATTTAATTTTGATGAGTAACACAAATGAATCCAAAATGCGGTTTTTAGTTTAATTTTTGCTGCTTGATTAAGAAATTTTAATTTTAAGGCCCCTCGATTTATTAAAATATTTATAAAAATTGCAATTTTGCCTCAAAAACAACCAAACTGCATTCAATAATATATTGTCGAATTTGAAATCAAGTTTTAAGGTTTTTGAAACAAATTTTTTATTTTCCCTGATAATTAGACATTTTAAATTTATCGAGAGCTCTCAAAATTTAAATTAATTTTTTTCTGAAATAAAATTTTGAGTTTTCTTCTATTTCATTTCAGATCAGCCAATGAAATCGGCTTAAATTTTTACGGCCACTCAATCATATTCTAGCATTTCACATCATTCAAATAGGAACGATATGTCAGGCGAGGGCCCGTTAAGGGGGTACCCGTCATGAAAAAAGCCGAATTTTGCTTTAATTTTTAACAATTTTCACGGTATTTTTAAAAGAGCCAGTTCATTTATATTTTTTTCAATTAATATAATATTAATTTTAATTAAATAATATTCAGTGATGGAAATCCTGCTCGTACTCGTCTAACCAATTGCCATGTTTTGCAGCGTAATTTCGATGAGTGTATTTCTGCCTCCCAAACCAATCTCGATCCCGCCGAGCGAGTCCGGCACAATGAGCCAAAAACCGAATCTCCCGCCGATCCGGGAACACGGGACTTGGGATATTTTGTTCGGGAAATGGCTAATACAATGAGAACGTGGTCGTTTCAGCTACATCATATGTCAGATCAATTAATTAGGGACGATCCGCTCCCAGAGAAAAATAGCGAAGAGTATCAAACTGCAAGAAGGATGATTCAGGTAAAAATATGATATTTTGATGAAACATTTAAATTTTTATCAAAAACTATATTTTCGATTTTTTGAACTGATTTTTTCCTTTAAAAAAAATCCTGTTGGGCACGCACTTTTGGCTTATATTCTACTGGGCACATTCTAAAAACAATTTATAGACAAATCATTTGATAAAAAATTACTATCGCCGTATTATACATTTGTACATTTATACTTTAGTAATCTGGATTATGAAGTATTTACGAAAACCATGATCAAATTATAATATGACACGTTTTTGAATTTGTACCATTTTTTAATTCGACTCCAACTGGGGTCATATTCAAATTTGATCCGAGGATTTTTTCGCTCAAAAATTGAAGGAAAACGATGTAAGATGGTTTCTTTTAATATAACCCTTTTCATAATGGGTTCATATTACATACTTCCAGTAATTACAAAATTTCCCTCGATAACCAATGTAATAAGATCCAGGTCATTTCTTTAATTTTGACATTATGGTGTCATATTACAAAATTTGACCCTAAAAATGTAAATCAAGAAAATTAGGTTTCAAAAACGACTGAAACGCACTGAAATTATCCCACTGCCATATCCAAAAAATGCCACCCATATCATATTCATTATTATCCCCGGGTAACACTAAAAACTTATTTGCCTGTTAAAAGAATAGGGAATAAGTTTTTAGTGTTACCCGGGGATAATAATGGATATACTATATCATATACTTTATCGAAAATTATCCCTGCTGCGCCTTTCTGGACAAGCGTCATGTTATGAAAGGCGCGTTTGTCCAGAAAGGCGCAGCAGGGATAATTTTCGATATCTTTAGAAGGAAATCTCGGGTCCTTCAGATTAACGTTTGATCAATAAAGGCCTCGGAAATAAAGGTCGAACGTGAATCTTATAGATGATCTTATAGTAATAGATGAACAAGATTATTTGAGCCACTCATGAAAATTGTAAGCTTGCATTAAAATGACACATTATTTATAGAGGTGAATGAATTAATTGGATTTTATACTTTATTGACTAGACAATCAACTAAGGAAATACTGCCCATAAAAAGTAATGAACAAGACTACACCACGGTGGCACTTTTGTGAAAAATTTTGGTAACTTGAAAATAAACTCAAATGATTTCCAAACACTTCTCGGAAACGAGCTGCCGATAGTCTTTATTTTTGGTCTCTTGAAGACATTTTCTGGGGCTGAAATTTTAAGTTTATAATAATTGCTCAGACGTCCGGACAAAAATTGTCAAAATTTATATGTCAGTACGTTTTAGCAAGTGGTGCTGTCATTATTGTATGTTAAAATTTAAAACATGTCGACAAGAATGATTGATGTAAAATTTCTGTCTTGAATCAGTCAAATATTTTGGTAGCAAATCTGATATTCCATTTTTACAATCAATTTTGAAAACCAAATTGACTTTTTACTGTCATTTTTAAATGTAGATATAATTTTCATGTCAAAAATGGTACGAAAAAGTCAATTTTGGAAAAGTTTTAAGTTAAAAATTGATTATCAAAATAATTTGTAATATAGAAATTTTTTTATTGCTGAAAACTGAGATTCGCCTTTTTGGCATTTTTACTTCCCAATATTATATTATAATGTACTGGGAAAGTAAAATGCCAAAAAGGCGAATCTCAGTTTTCAGCAAATAAAAAATTTCTATTTACAAATTATTTTGATAATCAATTTTTAACTTAAACTTTTCCAAAATTGACTTTTTCGTTACCATTTTTTGACATGGAGAATCTTTAGATACATTTTGTTTGTTACACAGAAGGGGATATACCAATGTTTAATTATAATTATCGAGTGTACATTATCCTGTATATATTTTAATCTTTGTCGGTTTTTAATTATTTTTTTAGAATAATATGGATGCTGCGCGATATCTTTCACCTCAATTACAGAATTTTTGCCAATTTGTTATTCCCCTTGGAGAACAACCACCTCGAAAACTGGCAGTCGTTCAAAAGCCTCCAAGTTCTTAACTCCTCGTCACTTTTTTCTTCAAATCTAAATATCATATTGTTTTAAGAAAATTTTTCCCTAAGAATAAATTTCTGATGAAAAGAATTAGATTTAAAAATTGCGTTTTAATAACTAAAACAAAACTGTAATTCGAAGTGCATTTTTTTTTCTAGAATCAACATTTTTTAGTTAATTTGTTCCTTCACTGCACATATAAAAATCATTACTAGCCGCTTAATTCAATTTTTGTGCATTATTACTTTCAAATTGACAATTAAATGCCGAAAATCTAAATTTTCATTTTTTTTGATTAATCTTAAGCTAATCAGATTCATGGGGTCAAATTATGTAACAATTTAGAAGAACGTTTTTTAGAAATATTACATTTAATAAAAAAGATATACAACCCTAGTATGGGAAACCATTTTTTGCGTAGGTTATCCTTTACATAGCACTATTATCGTAGGTGCTATAAGTTGCTATCTTCGCCAACGCCAAAAGTGATCGCTGACTCTTTCCTTGATGCCTATTGTACAAATTTGAAAAGCTTTTAAAAGGACAAATTGAAAAGCATGCGGAAAATGTGGAGGCACCGGATCAAAATATACTCCAATTTTTATACGTGAAAATGTCAACAAATCCAATTTTTTTTTCGCGCTGCAATTTTGTCCCAGATTTTTCCGAAAAAGTGCTTTTCCCCGAAACTGCTTTGTATCCATTTGAAAATTGATTTTACGGCATTTATTATTGACAACAAATTACCAATTCGGGAAATCGTGAATTTTCCTCAAAATCAATTTTATACGAATTAACTCCGATTCAACTGTTTTCTCAATTTATTTTTATCTTCCAATCTGAACCTCTCTTCATTTAACTCTTGAAATATTCACTCTCCAATTTACTACATTAGAGTGCGTTAGTAGGACGTCACGCAGGCAAAGGACGTAGCTTTTTCCGATTTTTTTGTCACACCCTTCTCATCGGACGCTTCAAAAATATTTTCACCTCATTTTTAGACCAGAACAGGTTTTTTACAAATCATATGACCAAGTAGATTTTATTTTGAAAGTTTTTCGTAAAAAGCCGACTCCTCTGTGAGTTGTGAACCAAATAGATTTGTTTTCACCTCTAATTAACCGTAGCGGTCTTCCGCAAAAACTGACGGTCTGATTATTACATCCGGCTCTAGAATGGCCGATTTTTGAGCCCATTTGAAGGTCTCAATCAAAAGTCTACACCTCCCTGAATTTACTACCGAATGCGTTTTAGCTTTTGGGGTTTTCCCCGGAGAGATTGAACCGCCCCTTAAACTCGCTAACCGAGTCGCGCTCTGATTGGTTAGGCGTGAATCTTCTCGGGGAAAACCCCAAAAGCTAAAACGCAGTCGGTACAAATTTCAATCCCATATTTAATTAAAACTTAAAAGTTTGCGGAAAACTTCACAGTCCACATTTTTTAATTTAATTACGGCTTAGTTTACTAACTGTAGCAATTTTGATGTGTTTTTGTGTATTTTATGATAAGTTCGCATTTTTTAATTTATCAAATAGACTTTTTTTCAAATCCGTAGTGTCTTTATTAGGCTGTTACCTCCGAAAGACAAACGAAAGGCTGAGATTGGAAGAAATTGACTGAGATCCTTTTTATTAGCCGGTCGGGGTTTAGCACTGTCAACTACCGTTTTTATATCCGGTTTTTTGATGCCCAATTTCAATTTTGGTCATTTTNATTTCGATAGGCCAATTTCTGCCCAAATTAACTAAGGAGCGCGAGGGGAGCATTTAAAATTTGTACTTTTTTTGTCTCAAATCTCGTGGGTGACAGCCTAGTCGTTATAAATTGAACTGTAGCCCGGAATCTGAAAAGTGACGTCCTCTGATTGTAAAAAACTTGCAATTTTTCTTGATTTTCGAACTTCAATAAATTGTAAAAAGAGCAAAAAATTAGAAATGTATACATATTCATATGAAAGCCATTCGCCGCATTTGTAATATTCAGTAAATGATTAACTGACGTTCAAGTCTCTTCCAAATATCCAAAAATTGGACTTAATTTAGAATTAACAGATTAATTTAAATAAGTTCAACTTTAACAAGATTAATTTTTATACTGATTTCAGAACTGAAAATACTGAAAGAGATAGAGAAAAAATGATAAAATAGAAATAAGATAGAATTTTGAAAAAAAAACAGTTTTTAAATTATTTTTTCAATTATAAATTTGAAAATGATTTTGATGAATCAAAAGCTTCTAAGAGTTAATTTTTACTTAACAAAAATTAAGTTCTTGATTGTTGAATAATTATTTGAAATCGAAAAGTGATGTCGTGTGTAAATAAAATGCTTGGCGACAGTAAATAAAATGCTTGAAACTAAGTTCAATAAAGGAGAAAGTTATTGAAAAAAATTAGATAATCTACCAGTCAACTCAGACCAAAGTGGCACGCCTAAGCGAGACTCAGTCCAGTGTGTCGGTTTTTAACTTTATTCGAAGGAAATATCGTGTTTCGACCTCATCCGATTAAGTTCTGAGATAGCTCAAAATTAACACAAATATTTAGAAAAATGGTCTGAATCAGAGTTTTTTCAAAAATAAATGGTGTGTGTGGTAATTTTGATCTATATTATATAGTATATAATATAGACTTTTATAGGCTATATCGATTACGAGACTTCCTGGTCGTTTTTTACTAGATTTTTAGTCAATTTTTTTATATAATTCGGCTATTGAAAACAACTCATCTGATTACATTTTTAGATAGCTCAAACTGAGCACAAATATTTTGTGAATACTAAAATAAAAAATTGGTCCATCGGACCAATTTATTTTATATGTTTTTCTGCGATTATTGAAATTGTTTAATTATTTGTTTTTCTTAAAAAAAATTGGAAACAATGGTCGGATTCGGACCATTTTTTTATTTTATTATTCACAAGATATTTGTGCTCAGTTTTATCTATCTAAGAATGTAATCGGATGGGTTGTTTTAAAAAGCCGAATTATATAAAAATGTTGGCTAAAAATCTAGTAAAAAACGACCAGGAAGTCTCGTAATCGATATATNTATTCTTTTAACAGGCAAATAAGATATTTATGTTACTCGGGCATCATAATGGATATAAGAACTTAATCAGATGAGGCGTTTCCATAAGCCAGAATATAAACTGTGTGGACGCCCTATTTAATACTGAGATGAGTTTTGGTTGAGAAAAGCATACATGTATATTCTATTGTTTAAATTTCATTTTCTTAAGAAAGAACGTGTTAAAATCCGGTGGCCTTTTAAGTGCTCAAAATATTCAAATAATCCAACTTATAAAAATGGATTATGTCGCATCGAGAGCTTGTGATTGGATGAATTATTTGAATATTATGCTCACTTTTAAAGTTCGCCCGTTAAAATCATTTGATCTAAAAATGATTCTTGTACATTGAAGTGTCTTTACTAGGACGCGTTCCAAGAGTTTTTAAAAGTACTGTCCTTCGAAATGTACTTAACTGTACTTTAAAAAGATGCCTTTATTATACATATGTTACATACGTATCGTACTATGGGTACGTTCGGATTAAGGTGCGTTCGGATAAGGGTACAGTTAGTTTACAAAATCACTAAGAGTCATATTTTATTTTGAATTTAACCAAAAACGTTAGGTTTCATCTCATTTGTTTCTAATCTCAGCACAGCATTTAAACCACAGTATTAACCAAACCACATGTAATAATTAAACCAGTATCGATTAATTTCTAATATTGTTTATTTGCAACTTACTTTTCAAAAATTTTGAATTACGAGAAAGAAGTGTTTGAGTAATTAGTTTTGTTAGGTGTTTTGACATTCAATGTTATGTCTTGAAATAATTGAAGTTGATTTAATGAGCGTGTTTGATCCAATACAAAAAATTGATCGTATCATACATTTAAAAAGCGTTGATAAAAAAATTAGCTTATTTGTTTAAAAAAGTAATAAAAAACTAGTTTCTTGGTGAATTTGAGAAATAAGGGACTGCAATGATTAATTGTCAATTGAAAGTACTTTTTATTATTTGACAGGAAGAAAGTTAATCTTATTAATCAAAAGTTTACGTTTTTTTATATTCTGGATTAGTTTTGTTGACTGTCCAAAAGCACTCGAATGTGATTTCAAAGTGATCTCAGAGAATTACCGAGAAGTATAAATCCCGTGTCTATAAATCTGATAAAAATATGAGATTCGAAAAAACTTGATTATGGTATTATTATAATAATGTGATGTGTACGTGAAATGAGGAGACAGTCGAGGTATAAAAAATGTGCACTTTCTCGTAATAGGCGTTTTCAAAATAACTGAAACTACTGCGTTTTCTGAGAATTTAATTAGAAAGGGTGTCAGTCAAAGGACATTCATCCTTAAAATCTAAATACCTTAAAATTCAATTTTTTAGCACTTTTAGATAGTTCGAGTTTATTTGAATGATCAAATTTTTTTAATACGCATGATGATTCATCGTCGATGAATTATTTTCAACAACTTTTCAATGTATTGTTAACAACTGTATACATTAAAAAATGTCGAAAATCGTTCATCGTAAATCGTGCTATAAAAAAACTCATCTAAAATTACTAAAAATAAATTTTTAAGAATTTAGATTGTCAGAATAAATGCCCTTAGATTGAAAATTTTTTAATTCAATTCTCAGGAAAAAGAAGTAGTTTCAGTGAAGTTATTTGCCGTGATGGATATATTTGCTATCAGTAGAATTATTTATTGTAAGACTTATAAATATCCTTTTCTGAACCACAGTGACACTCTATAGTAAATAGGGTGTCCAAAGAAAATAATTAAGAAGAAAAACAAATTTTGACTAATTTTCTGAAGTCAAAATTTCAGAAAAAAATACAGAAAATTGGTTTTACCGAAAATTTTGGACTCTTGTGTAGTAAAGCACTCTTAAAAATGTTGAAACGTAATCAAAAAATAATTTCATTATTTTTGTCTGATTACACTTTGCAATTAAATGGCATTACTTGTCTTATCTGTTTGCATACAATAGAGCGCTGGTTATTTTGATGATCTTAAAATCCACATGCGGTACGATTATTTTCGGCTTGCCTCTTTGGAAGGTTAACTGACCTTTTAACAAACTCATTTATATATATTGCTCAACGTTAGTTAATACTTATAAGGTAGTATTTGACCTCAAAAGTTTTGACGTCAGAAGTTTGCGTTATGATTATTTTTGACAAGGAACGTTCATCAAATAACACACAATCATATTTTTACGAGAAATTAATAATAAAAAAAACGCTTATTTTTTATATTTTTAGAAATTTAAATTATTTCATTATAAAGGTCGATTTAGACATTAATTGTACATAAAGGAATTTTATAACAAAAGAGATCTACGACTATTTTATTAAAGAGTTTTCATATATAATAGCGAGTTTAAGAGAAGGACGATCGATCGTTTTTTGTAAGTTATCGTGCTTTTGTTCATCGCATGTTTATGGTGCTTAGATAAAAAAACACATCCATTTTTGTGTGAATTTTAATGACCTGAGAACCCCAAAGGGTAAAATTTATTTATTTTTGTGGGAATTTGGCTGAATAATTTACGTCGATGCTTATATTAAGAGACCTAATATTTCAAGTGTGACCAGATATATTTGGTTATTTTCCTTTTGAGGGGGTATCGAGAGCAAATAGAATGCTGTATCAGACTAAATAAACCAGAAAAAGGACTGAACTAGGTCTCAGACCTCAAGGATCTCACTCCCATGCATCACCTCATAAATTATACATATGATTGGCTCAATTTTTTGTCTGTGAGTTTATCATAGCTAGCTCTTAAACCAGCTCGTGCTTTAAAATCTTCATTTTCAAAGACATCGGATAATCTCCAAAATAATTAAATCATGGTGAATCGCTTCAAAAATATCACCAAAAGATTTCTCGTAGTCGACTTTCTGATAACTGTATACGAATAAGTATGTACTCGAGCGTCGCGACGCGTCGGTAGAGATCAAAATCTAGACTACTGTGTAGCGCCCTTTGTATTCATAATTGACCCATGATTCGGTATCATTATCCTCTTAAAAACAAAATGATTTTATAATGATCTTTTTGTAACTGGGGACCGCTTATATTTCACCTGATATGGCACCGGTTTTTGTGCCCCGTTACCTTGGCCAGAGGCAATTATAAATTCATGGTTTACAGTAGTTCTGACTTACAGTAAACTTCAAGAAATCAAAACAACAAATAAAAAACTTAAAAACAAATTGTATTGTGATTGAAAATATAAGTCACGTAGAAAAATATGCTAGAGGCGCTAGAGAGAAATTTATCCAAATATTTTGAATTTCAGCCATTTCTAATGTTTCAAAGGCTTAAAAAAAGACAAAACTTAATAATAATAATGATATATTGAAATATATATTTTCGGAATTTATGAAATGAATAGTGTGAAATAATCCTTCAATTTTTTGGATTCTGATTGGTTTTGATTTCAATCGATCAAACTTCAGATTTTATATCCATTCATCACACTTTTGTTAATATCCCGGCCCTGATTAGCAAACGTAATGTGTTTTAAAGTACTAGGGCCGGGATATTAACAAAAGTGTAATATAGAGATATTTATATTGTCAAAAATAAAGTTCATTTGGGCTTCAGAATAAAATCTCACGTTAAATGTATAATTCGAAAATGTTCGATCTTCAATATTTGCTGGTCTTGGAAAAATATCGGAAATTATTTGAAATCGTACGCACCGACTTTTCAGGACCGTTAATTTGTTATTTTGACTCTTTGATGTACTATAAAAGTAGTTGCACTTTGATCATGCTCTTTTAATTGCCCTTGGGTCGAGTTGACGGTGAAATCGATGTATTTGATTAACACATTTCAGCCTTTTCATTTAAAAATAATGAATTATTTTTCATTCAGATTGATAGTCGGTCGTCAGCATGGCTGCACTTAGAAATGAGGCTGGTTTATTAAACGACCTTTGTTTGGTAGATAAAGCAGATGCAAAAAGTGTAGTTAAACATTTAGAGGATAGATTCAAATCAGGTAAGAAAATTAAAGTCTAAATATTTCGAGTACCCGCTCTACTTTTAAGCTAACTTTGAATTTTTGCCTGTTTTGAATGGTTTATTTCCCAGGATTATTTCGTATTATAAAGAACAGTAAGAATAAGTTTAAGCCGTGCTGAGCGACGAGGAAAAAAAAGTTTCGCCAAGGGCACGAACCTTAGTATTCTCACTTTTGCATAAGGAATTCAAACGATATATTTTTGCATCCGACTTTTGAGTATTCTAGAATTTGATTTTTTAGTTCTAGAAATTTAACTGATAAAGCAAGGTACACATATCCATGATACAAGCTCACAGTGGTGTTCAACAAATTATTTTGGTATGGATCGATCGCACAAGGATTCGGTGACCTATGTATCGTTGTTTTTCTGTGTGATTGATATATAATTCAATCAAAATTATGTTCAAATAGGTTAAAATTTTGATAAATAAATCACATTTCATAAATGAAAGATGGTATGGTTGTCTCCCTATAAAAGCAGAGTAAGTACAGCTGTGCGAATATGTATGCGATGTATCTCTACTAATCAAGACTCTTGTGACATATTAATTGCTCGAGATAATTTTTTAAAATTAAAATATTTCGTGAAATAGCTAAAATGAAAATTTTGAAATATTCACTTTGAAAAAAATATTGTTCCGGTATACCTATTTTCGTTTGTTGAGTGTCAACATGGACAAACACTTTCCTAACAAACTGGCTATTGTTCAAATTTTAAGACGCAATAGTCCATTTAATTTTTTTAGGTAAAAAGATGAACAAAATCAACCCTCCGAAAATTTGACAAAAAATTCAAAAAAAAATAAGTCACTTTTGTGAAATCTTGCTCAAATCTTATAATGATTCGAAGGTGACAATCTACGAGTGTTTTGCAATATTTAGATGATTTTAAATCAGTCACCTTTATAAAGTGGTGTGCTCACACGGTAACCACTAGGTTTGATAAAGAATTTTAATGACTTTAAAAGTAACGTCAAACCCAGATTAGCTTTTTTCCAATAACAGCACTTTGCCGGAAAAAAAAACTGACCGTCCAGGTCAGCAGTCTGTTTTCTAAACTCTAAATTGATTTTACAGTATCTACTTTTTTACTTGCGAAGGTGAAATAGTCATTTAGTTATTACGGACCAAATCTAAAAAATGGTAATTAGGTGGAGTTTATTTGCCAAATCCCGTTGACATTGGCTATAGCTTGGCTTTCAAAATAAAATTCACCTACCATTTTTAATTGGCCATAATTAACTAAATGACAATTTTCACTTCGCAAGTAAAAAAAGTATATACTGTAGGGACAGATACATGTACTGTACTTTTTTTTTCAATGGCCAAAAATTGTATTTTTAAGGCTTTCTTGTTATGGGCCCTTCGAAAAGTCTTTCTAGAACCACCTTAATTTTATACAATTTTATGGTATTTTTAGGGAAGCACCATAATCTTTTGAAGGAATCTAAGCTATATAAGTTCTAAGAAATTTTTATTCTAGTGATCTACGCGCGCAAAGAATTCGTTCTTCATCAAATGATTTTTATAGGAAAATGATTCAAAATCCAGCAATAACTACTCAAAAACAAAAGTTCAGATCTAGCTACTAAATGGTTGCGAGGGGTTATTTATAAATTAATGTAATAAAGTGTGATAATGTTTTAAAACATATTTTTTAGGAAATCCTTACACTTATATCGGCGAAGTTGTAGTTTCAACTAATCCGTACAGATCGCTGAATATCTATAATAACACAGATATAGAGGTAAAAATTAAGATATATTTAAATTCAGAATAAAAATATAATTTTTTCTTTAGGACTATAAAGGACGAGAACAATGGGAAAGGCAACCTCATTTATTTGCACTCGCAGAATCTGTTCACAAGACCATCAAGGTAAACTTGCAAATTAAAAAAATATTTTGTTCAATATGCTCAGTTTACATAAAAACTCAATTTAACTCATTGTTTCAAAAGGTTCACTTTTCGAACTTATCTTGCTAATTGTCTAAAAATGATAACAACAATTTTGATTCAACAAATTCAGTTGCAAAGAGAATGATTGTTTTAATTTTAAAAATGCAATCGTTTTTAAGTACAAAACGGGCATTTTTTTCAAAGAATAGTTTTATTTTAATATACCATAATAATGTAGCGCGCTATAGCGTGTATTTTAATTTTTTCCTATTTTCAAAGTTTTTTCTGAAATTATAGACAAATATGCGAATATTATATGCTCTAAAAATTGAAAATATAGCGATGAAAATGCAGCACAGCGGGAAAAAGTTCAGTAGTAACCAGTCACTTGGGTCACTTTTTTTTAAAGGTATATTTTCAGGAAAAATTTCAAAAAAAATCCATAATTTATCTTGAAAATAAACTTTTTTCGAAAGAAAAATCACCGAGTTAACCGAATACTACCAAACTTTTTGGGGAGTGCTTTTCAACTCTTTTTCGATCGAATGTTTTTGAAAAAAAAACGATTTTTTTTGAAAATTTGCAAAATATTTTTCTTTCATAATTTTCATTTGAAATAATGATTTTAGCGCCAACGAAGAAATACGTGCGTTATTATAACTGGCGAATCTGGTTCTGGAAAAACTGAAGCATCAAAAATCGTGATGCAATACTTGGCTGCTGTCACCAGTACTGCTGAGCATAGTCAGATGGAAAGAGTCAGATCCATTTTACTTAGATCAAATGTTGTTCTAGAATCATTTGGTAATGCAAAAACTGGCAGAAACGATAATTCTTCACGTTTTGGAAAATATATGGATATTTCTTTCGATTTTAGCCTGGGATCAGCACGATTTTTCATGTAAAATTATTTTTTGATTGATATATCGAAAAGGTATCTAAGGTCTGTTTTAAGACCCTAAAATTCACCTGGTTAATCGTACATACGATTTTTTTAAAATTAAAGGGCACGAAATAAATTTTCAAGATGCATTTTACACCGTTTCTTCGATTTCTCTCTTTTACAGATTTTCAAAAAATTAACGGTTTCTCGAAAAAAACTCATCAAACATGATCGGTAAATAATGAAAATCGAAAAACAGCCCGGCAGTAGCAAAAATCAGTTCCGAACTATCTCACCGGTTTAAAAATGGTTCTAAAAAAACAGACCTGAGGCAGAAAATTCTTTGTCAATTCCCCTTTAATCTTTATACGCTTTTTTCTGTCTATTCCCTCTTGTTTTCTTAAAAATGTGCTTATCCCTTAATCCAGGGGTGTCCCAAATGGTGGGGATATAAAATCTTATTTACTTGAAAAATCTCGAGTGGTGAAACGAAATTCCGGAGAGCGAAATTTTCATTCATTTTATCAACTACTTGCTGGAGCTAATGAAACTCAATTATCATCTTTATCTCTTGGCCGGGACATAAGCAAATATAATTACACAAAACGGGACACTTCGAAGGCTATGAAAGTTGGCTCTGGGCCGGGAACAGATGATAGGAAATTATTCAAGGATGTTGAAAATGCACTAAAATCTGTTGGCTTTGAAGAACTTGAATCAAAGGTATGGTGGAAATTGTGACTTTCATGCTCTGTCATAATTTAGTTTGGAAAGTTACAAAATAAGACACAAAACATTAGAAAAATGTAAAAAATTTGAGTTGATAATTTCCAATTAAAAAAATACTATTTTACATAAAATTTTAAATTATATTTTTTTAGACATTTTTAGTTTTTATCAAAAGTTAAAATTTTGATCAACTTTAAAACATTAATTTCATGCTTATGTTAATCTGACTATATTTCATACTATTTATACTGTCGTGTTTGTCTAAACGGACAAAACGGTCGAAATTTGGCCAAAACCAACCTAAATTGGAAAAAATTAATTATTTTGAAATACCATAATAATGTAGCAGGTATTTTAATTTTTCAAATATTGTCAACTATCAATGAGCGTGAAAAAGTTGTCAAATTACGAATTCGATTTAATTCCTAGAAATTTCTTAGAAATATATCATTTAAAAACAGTATTTGTCATCAATTTGAAATTGTATTTCTTCCTTCTCCAACCCTTTTTGTCTTATATTGAATTATTTCGATATGAACGAGCGTGAAAAGTTAACTTTTAAACGTAAACGTTTAAAAATTTATCGAAATTTTCTCCTCGGGTAAAAAACCTGAAAATATCATGATGAAAATTGATTTTAACATCTTTCTCCATCTTTTTTGTAATTTTTTATAATGCAAGCACAGTTGTCTCTAAAACAAACTTCATCGTGGCTTGGCCAAAAGTGAGCATTTTCCACCTTAATTCCAGGCTATTTGGAAATGTATGGCTGCTATTTTACACATGGGAAATGTTGAATTTACAGACGATGGTGAAAGTGCATCAGTTTTAAACAAAGATGCAACTCTCAAAATTTCTAAATTATTGGAAGTAGATGGAAATATGGTTCAAGAAGTTCTGACGACGAGAACAGTTTCTGCTGGAGGAGATATTATTTCAGCTCAGCATACAGTAGAAGTTGCAGATTATGGAAGGGTAAGCAAATAATTAGCAAAATTATTAACCATTCTATATTTGACAATTTTGCGAGGTTTTGGCAAGGTGATTATTTGTGGTTTTGCGGTATATCTAACGTATGTTTTCGCAACTACTGTACATCAAAATCCAGTTAGTTACCAATAATTTTGGCGCTTTCAATGGTGCCTGTCTTGAATTTGATTTTCCAAGGTCGAATTTTTTGACTCGCAAATATACAGTAATAAAGTGAAAGGAATTTTAAATAGAGCGACAGGAAAATTCCTTTTATACCTGAAACGTGGGTTCGTGCTGANACGATGCCTAAATGTGTTTGTCACAGCACGTTTTTGAATCCGCGCCTCTGATTGGCTTGCCTTAGTTAAGCGATGGGTTTGGAGGCGCGCAAAAGTGCATAGTCGGGACAGAAGAATATAGGGATCGATAGATAAGAAAAAAAATGTGCAGATAGCAATTTATTGACCCTAGGACACACTCGTAATATCTTGAATCAGATGAACTGAATTTGATGTCTTTCTTTGGCCAACAAAACAAAAACGGCATTTTTGAAGCACTCAAGTTATGAGCCGTTCCAAAAAGTACTTCCAGAACCCCTATTGAAATTATATTTAGAGCAGGCACCATAATCTTTAGAAAGAATCTTACTTATAAAAATACTGCGAATTTAAATATAATTGATTGTTAACAACAGATACATCAACAGGTTCATCAGGATCATCATTATTAAAATCGCAGTTTTCTCCTTCCCAAAATTCCCTATCATTGT
>SCLH01001414.1:128088-152784 GCA_004367855.1 Oikopleura vanhoeffeni
ACAATTTTGGAAAATTAGCTTAGGACAATTTGGGAAAATTTTGCTAAGGACAATTTGGGAAAGTCTCACCTGTCCTTATAGACGCACATCACAGTATATTTTAGCTTAAAAATCGCCGCAATTTGAAATTCGGAACTGATACTCATTTTGAACATCAGAGCACTTATCAAATTTTTGTTTTATAGGATGGGGCTCAGAGTCGAAGTGTCGTCACCAAACGACCTCCTGCTGCAGGGACCCTTTTCAAGCAATCTATGCAAGACTTGGTCAAAAACCTTTCTACAAAAGAACCATTTTACGTCCGATGTATCAAACCAAACGAGATTAAATCTCCAAATCAATTCGATCTCAAGCGAGTCGAACATCAAGTAGCGTATTTGGGATTGGTGGAAAATATTCGAGTTCGAAAAGCTGGTTTTGCAATTAGACAACCATACGATAGATTTCTTCAGGTATTATTATAAATATTTGATATTTGCTCAAAAAAATTCATCTCAAATTTTGAATTAATGAACAGCAATCATTTGATTTTTTTTAAGAAATTTGAATTATTTCAAAAAACAACCTAAACGGACAGTCTCGGAAGAATTATTCAAAATGTCAAATAATAATGGTTTTCATAAATAATAATTTATTAAACAGCAAGATTAATTTGTAAGCTTATAATAGATTAGTTCATATAAAATCGTTTTTATTCAATTTATAAAATTGTCATAGTCTAAAAAAAAAAGTTTTTTTTTCATACTCAAACTGAAACAGGCAAGCGACTTTAACGCGTCCTTTTTAAGTTACGCCTCGGATTTATCAAAATTTCTACGTTTCGTCTTCTTGCTGCATCAACGGCAAATCTAGTGAAAAATGACTAGAAATCAGCTTAAATTGCAATTTTTGTTGAAATGGTTCTGAAAATCGTGCTTTTGAAGAAAATAATATTATAAAATTTTATTTAAGCGTTATAAATTGGTTTGTTCCGACACTTGGCCAAATCATAGAATGTCTTCGGATAAATCTGCAGCAAAAGTTTTGTGTGATTCCTTGAATATCAAGGATGGCGAAGATTTGGAATATGGAAAAACTAAAGGTATTTGTACTCAAAAATATTTTAACTATATTTTTATTATAGGTTCAAATTTTAGTAAGTGCCATTTTTTGTAAATTTTAACCAAATTCACATAACTATTGCTTGTTGGTTAAATTATCATTATTGTCTAACTTTTTAAAAAAATCGTTCGAAAAAAGTTTTATGTTTTGTCTCGCTATATATAGCGATATTTAACATGTACGATATCAACCAATTTTCACCTGTTTCGTACTACACTTGTTTCGTACTACACTTGTATTTTTAAACTGAACATTGTTTAGTTTTCATCCGAAGCGCTAAAACTATCAATCTCCTCGAAAAAAAACGCTCAGAAGTTGTGGTTGATCTTGCTATATTTTTACAAAAACTTTGGAGAGGATATATCCAACGGAGAAGATATAAGAAAATGCAGGCACTTCTTAAGATTATGGCTTATTATCGAAAATACAAACTGAGAACTTATATCAAATGTTTGGAAAAAAGCTTTAGAAATGTCAAAAGTGATCCAAATAGAGGAAAAAACATCGGGTAAGATTCTCCATTTAGGTGCTTTTATGTGAACATTTATAAAGATATCACAACATTTGTTCTTTAATTGAGTTGGAATGTTGCCGAAGCAAACTTTTCGACATTTTAATAATATGGATGGTATTTCAACCTGTTTTTTCAACTTTGAATTACTTTTTTGAACGTGTGGATCTGTTGAAATTATTACCTGCCTATTATGAGTAAATTTAATTTTGATGAGTAACACAAGATGAATTCCAAAAATGGCGGGTTTAGTTTTAATTTTTCTGCTTGTGATTAAGAAATTTTAATTTTTAAGGCCCCTCGATTTATTAAAATATTTATAAAAATTGCATTTTGCCTCTCAAAAACAACCAACTGCATCAATAATATATTGATCGAATTTGAAATCAAGTTTTAAGTTTTGAAACCAAATTTTTATTTTCCCCTGATAATTAGCCATTTTGAATTTATCGAGAGCTCTTCAAAATTAATTAATTTTTTCTGAAATAAAATTTGAGTTTTCTTCTATTTCATCTCATTATTTCAATATATATCTCAAATTCTATACTGCCTTCACGCTTCAACTTTGACGTCAGAACCTAACGAATCGCGTGATTTTATCATGTGTGACAAAATATAAAAAGAACTCAAAAAGATAAAAAAAACAACGCACGCCGTCTAGCACGCCATCCACGACGATATACCCTAATGATCAACAATTTTTTTAACATAAATTCGACACCAAAACGGTGAACGTGACAAAAGATATAAGATCGGATCGATCGCTCATGAACCAAATACATGAATAACATGGACTCTTGTTTACATTGGATCAACATCAAACAGGTTCTAGACGTGTCGCTGGCGTCAAAGTTTGAACGTAACGGGCAAGTATTTAAATTTAAATATGGATATCGGCTGACCATATTCGTGACTATTTGAAAGAAACAAAAAACGTGGGGAAACTTGCAGCTAATGAAAAACCTGAATAATTGTCAGTATCAGCCAATTGAAATCGGTTAAATTTTACGGCCACTCAATCATATCCTAGATTTCACATATTCAATAGGAACATATGCAGGCGAGGCCCGTAAGGTTTACCCGGCATGAAAAAAAGCGATTTTTGCTTTAATTTTTTAACAATTTTCACGTATTTAAAAGAGCCAGTTCATTTATATTTGTATTCAATACATATTAATATTTAATTTTAATTTAATAATATTCAGTGAGGGGAAATCGCTGCTTCGTACTTCGTCTAACCAATGTCATGTTTTGCAAGCGAATTTCGATGAGTGTATTTTCTGCCTCCCAAACCAATCTCGATCCCGCCGAGCGAGTCCGCACCAATGAGCAAAACCGAATCTCCCGCCGATCCGGGAACACGGGAGCGGGATATTTACTGTTCGAAATGGCTAATACAATGAGAAACGTTTGTCGTGTTCAGCTACATCATATGTCAGATCAGATTATTAGCGGACGATCCGCTCCCAGAGAAAATAGCGAAGATAATCAAACTGCGAAAGAAGGATGATTCAGGTTGAAAGAATATGATATTTTTTGACATTTTAAATTTTTTATCAAAAACTATATTTTTCGAATTTGTCCTTTAAAAAAATCCTGTTGGGCACGCACTTTTGGCCTATATTGCTACTGTGGGGCACCAGTCTAAAAAAAAATTATAGACAAATCATTGATAAAAAATTACTATCGCCGTATTATACATTTGTAATTAACTTTAGGTAATTCTGGATTATAGTATTTAGCGAAAACCATGATCACTATTATAATACTGACACCGTTTTTGAATTTGTATCCATGTTTTAATTGACTCCAATGGTCATATTCCAAATTTGATCAGGTTTTTTCGCCTCAAAAATTGAAGAAAGGATGTAAGATGGTTTCTTTTAATATACCGCTTTTCAAATGGGTTCATATTACATACTTCCAGTAATTACAAAATTTCCCTGATAACCAATGTAATTAAGATCCAGGTATTTCTTTAATTTTGACATTATTGGTGTCATATTACAAAATTTTGACCTAAAAATGTAAATCAAGAAAATTAAGGTTAAAAAACGACTGAAACGCACTGAAATATCCCACTTGCCATATCCAAAAAATACCACCCATATGCATATCCATTATATCCCCGGGTAACCACTAAAAACTTATTTGCCTGTTAAAAAGAATAGGGAATTAAGTCTTTAGTGTTACCCGGGATTAATATGGATTTTACTATATCACTTATATTTATCCGAAAAATTATTCCCTGCTTGCGCCTTTCTGGACAAGCGTCAAAGTTATGAAAGGCCGCGTTTGTCCAGCAAGGCGCAGCAGGATTAAATTTTTCGATATCTTTAGAAGGAATCTTGGTCTTCAGTATTAACGTTGATCCAATGAAGGCCTCGGAATAAAAGTCTCGAACGTGAATCTGATAGATAGTTCTTATAGTTATAATGAAACAAGATTATTTAGCCACTTCATGAAAATTGTAAGCTTGCATTAAAATGACACAATTTATATGAGGTGAATGAATTACTGTTCGATTGTCAAGCGGACGTTTGTCTACTGGACGTTTTAGTGTCTTTTTTTTGTTTTTTGGGCGAAAACCTACGCCCATGTTTGTTCAAATTTCAAATTTATTTACGTCTAGAAGCGACGTTTTTTTACATAGTCTGTTACACGATTTCATTTAGAAATTCATATCAAAAACCAATAATAAAGTATAGAATAAATTCTCAAACTTTTAATGATATTTTTTTTATACCAGATTCGAGTTTTTTATTGGAAAAATTGTTTCCTCGAAATTGTTGGATCAAGTTCAAATTTTTAACAGTAGATGCGGGCTGTTCATGCTGGAAATTTGGGCTTATGATTACAGCTCTCTAGCTCCATTATTCGATTTTTTAGAGCAACATTTGTCTCTTACGTCTAAGGCGGACGTTTTTTTTTAGGCTGAGCGACGTTGTGAAATTTTTCAAAAAACGTCCGCTTAGAGCAAAACACGTAATTGGATTTTTATACTTTATTGACTAAGGACATCAACTAAGGAAAAATATCTGCCCATAAAAAAGTAATGAAACAAGACTACACCACTGGGTGGCACTTTGTGAAAAAATTTGGTGGTAACTTGCAAAATAACTTCAAAATGAGTTTCAAACCTTCTCGGAAACAGCGCAAACCAGCTTGCCGAGAGTCTCTATTTTTTGTCTCTTGAAGACATTTTCTGGCTGAAATTTTAAGTTTATAATAATCTTGCTCAGACGTCGGACGAAAAAAATTGTTCAAAAGTTTATATGTCAGTACGTTTTAGAAAGTGTCTGATAGGTTCTCAGTTATTGTATCGATCCCTATATTCTTCTGTCCGACTATCTGCACTTTTGCGCGCCTCCACACCCATCGCTAACTAAGGCAAGCTAATCAAAGGCGCGGATTAAAAAACGTGCTGTGACAAACACATTTAGGCATCGTTATGTTAAAATTTAAAACATTGTCACAAAAATGCCATTTGATTGTAAAATTTCTGTCTTGAATCAGTCAAATATTATGTAGCAAACTGTATCATATTTACAGATCACTATTTTTTTGAAAACCAAATTGACTTTTTACTGTCATTTTTAAATGTAGGAGTATAATTTTCATGTCAAAAATGGCGGACGAAAAAGGTTCAATTTTTTGGAAAAGTTTGAAGTTAAAAATTGATTATCAAAATAATTTGTAATATTAGAAATTTTTTATTTGCTTGAAAACTGAAGATTCGCCTTTTTGGCATTTTATTTTCCCAGTACATTATTTTTATAATGTACTGAGAAAGTAAAAATGCCAAAAAAGGCGAATCTCAGTTTCGAGCAATAAAAAATTCTATATTACAAGATTATTTTCATAATCAATTTTTTAACTTAAAACTTTTCAAAAATTACTTTTTCGTACCATTTTTTTGATCATGGAGATTTTGTTAATACATTTTGTTTGTTACACAGAAGGGAATATTACAAATGTTATAATTATAAAATATCGAGTGTACATTATCCTGTATTAATATTTTAATCTTTGTCGATTTTTAATTATTTTTTTGAATAATATGGGATGCTGCGCTATATCTTTCACCTCAATTTACAGAATTTTTGCCAATTTGTTATGCCCTTGGAGGAACCAACCACCTCGAAACTGCAGTCGTTCAAAGCCTCCAAGTTCTTAATCCGCGTCACTTTTTTCTTCAGAATTAAATATCATTGTTTTAAAAATTTTTCCGTTAAGAAATAATTTCTGATGAAAAGAATTAGATTTAAAAAAAATTGCGTTTGTAATAACTAAAACAAAACTGTAATTCGAAGTGCATTTTTTTTCTAGAATCAAGACATTTTTTAGTTATTTGTTCCGTCACTGCACATATTTAAAAATCATTACTACCCGCTAATTCAATGTTTCGATTATTTACTTTCAAATGACAATTAAATGCCGAAAAATCTAAATTTTCATTTGGTTGATTATATCTTAAGCTAATCAGATTCATTGGGGTCAAATTATGTAACAATTGAGAAGAACGTTTTTTTAGAAATATTACATTGAATAAAAAAGATATACAACCCTAGTATGGGAAAACCATTTTTGGCGTATGTGTTCCTTTACATAGCACTATTTATCGTGGTGCTATAAGTTGCTATCTTCGCCAACGCCAAAAGTGATCTGCTGACTCTTTCCTGGGTGGCATGCCTATTGTATCAATTTAGAAAGCTATTTAAAAAGGACATAATTTGAAAAGATGCGGAAAATGTGGAGGCCACGGCGGATCAAAATATACTCAATTTTTATCCGTAAAATGTCAACCAAATCCAATTTTTTTTCGCGCTGCAATTTCTGTTTCCCGGATTTTTCCGAAAAAGTGCTTTTCCCGAAAATTGCTTTGTATCCATTTGAAAATAGATTTTTTTACGGCATTTAGTATTGACAACAAATTTACCAATTCGGAAATCGTTAGTTGCCTCAAAATCAATTTTATACAAATTAACTTCCGATTCAACTGTTTCTCATTTATTTTTAGTCGCTTCCAATCGGAACCTCTCTTTCATTTAACTCTTGAAATATTCATCTCCAATTTACTACATTTAGAGTGCGGTTAGTAGGACCGTCACGCAGGCAAAGACGTAGCTTTTTCCGATTTTTTTGTCACACCGTCTCATGGACGCTTTCAAAAATATGTTCACCTCATTTTTTTAGACCAGAACAGGTTTTTACAATCATATGACCAAGTAGATTTTTATTTTGAAAGTTTTTCGTTAAAAAGCCTACTCCTCTGTGAGTTGGAACCAAATAATTTGTTTTCACGTCTAATAACCGTAGCGTACTTCCCAAAAACTGACGTTGATTATTACATCCGCGCCTCTAGAATGGACCGATTTTTGAGCCCATTGAAGGTCTTCAATCAAAAGTCTACACCATCCCTGATTTAACACGAATGCGTTTAGTTGTTTTGGGGTTTTTCCCCGGAGAGATTGAAACGCCCCTTAAACTCCGCTAACCGAGTCGCGCTCTGATTGGTTAGGCGTGAATTCTCCTCGGGGAAAACACCCCAAAAGCTTAAAAACACAGTCGGTACATATTTCAATCCCATATTTAATTAAAACTTAAAAGATTTGCGAAAACTTCACAGTCCAAATTTTTTAATTTTAATTCGGCTTAGGTTTACTAACTGTAGCAAATTTGTTGATTGTGTTTTTTGTGTATTTTATGATAAGTTCGCATTTTTGTAATTTATCAAATATGATTTCTTCAAATCCCGTAGTGCTATTATTTAGGCTGTTACCTCCGAGAAGTACAAACGAAAGGGCTGAGATTGGAAGAGAATTTGACTGAATTGAGATCCTTCTTTATGTAGCCGGTCGGGTTAGCACTGTCAATTACCGTTTTTATATCCGGTTTGTTTGATGCCCAACTTCAATTTGGTCATTTTAAACACAGGTGTTAACAGTTCGCATAGGCCAATTTCTGCCCCAAATTAACTAAGGAGGCGCTGAGGGAGCATTTTAAAATATTGACTTTTTTTGTCTCAAATCTCGTGGACCGTGACAGCTAGTCGGTAAAACTTGACTGTAGCCCGGGAATCTGAAAAGTGACGTTCCCTCTGATTGGTAAAAAACTTGCAATTTTTTCTTGATTTCGCGAACTTCAAGTAAATTGTTAAAAAAGAGACAAAAATTAGAAATGGATACATATTCATATGATGTACTAGAGCACATTTCGCCGCATTTTTATATGCAGTTACATGATTAACTGACTCGTTCAAGTCATCTTCTCATAAGATCCAAAATTGCGACTTAATTTTAGAATTAACACATTAATTTAACAAAGTTGACACTTACGTTTAGACAAGGTATTGTAGATCTTGAAGGTCGTTCATACCTCGAACTTTCTAGAACTGAAAAATACTGAAAGAGCTGAGTAGCAAAAAATGACTAAATAGAAATAATATGATAGAGATTTTTGATAAAAAAAAAACCAGTTTTTAAATTATTTTTTCATTTATAAATTTGAAATCAGTATTTCTGATGAACTCAATACAGTTCTCTAAGAGTTAATTATTGTACGTGATACAAACAATTACAGTTCTCTTGAGTTAGATGATGAAATAATTATTTGAAATTTCAAAAAGTGATGTTGTGTGTAAATAAATGCTGTGACGACAGGTAATAAACATGCTTGAAATAAGTCAATCAAAGGAGAAATGTTATTGAAAAAATCTTAGATAATCTACCAGTCAACTCGAACCAAAAGTGCACGCCTAGGCGAGCACTCAGTCCAGTCGTGTACGGTTTCATACAGGGTATTCGAATGAAATATGCGTGTTTCGAACCTTCATCTGATTAAGTCATCTGGATAGCTCAAGAATTAATCACAAAATATTTAGAAAAATGGTCTGAATCAGAGTTTTGTTTCAAATAGATATCAATGGTGGTTTCGTATTTTGATTCTATTGATCTATAGTATTAGTGTCAGTATATATAGACTTAATAGGCGTATGATCGACTTACGAGACTTCCTGGTCGGTTTTTACTAGATTTTAGTCAATTTTATTATTCGCTATTGAAAACAACTCATCTGAATTACATTTTTAAGATGCTCAAATGAGCACAAATAGTTTTGTTGAATACTAAAATAAAAAAATGGGCCATCGGACCCATTTATTTTATATGTTTTTCTGCGATTATTGAAATTGTTTAATTATTTTGTTTTCTTGAAAAAAATTCTTGGAAAACCAATGGTCGGATTCGGACCATTTTGTATTTTATTAGGTTGCACAAGATATTGTGCCTCAGTTTTTATCTATTTCTAGAGAATATAATCGGATGGTTGTTGTAAAAAGCCGAATTACTATATGAAAATGTTAGGCTAGAAATCTAGTAAAAAACGACCATGGGAAGGTCTACGTAATCGATATATCCATTATGATCCCGGTACCATAAACTATCTTATGTCCATATTCTTTTAACAGGCAAATTAAGATATTTATGTACTCGGGCATTCATAATGAATATAAGAACTTAATCAGATGGGGCGTTTCCAAAGCCAGAATATAAACTGTGTGGACGCGCTATTTAATACTGAGGATGAGTTCGGTGGAGAAAAAGCATACATGATATTCTATTTGTTTAAATTTCATTTTCTTAAGAAAAGAAAAACGTTTTAAAGAATTTCGGGTGGCCTTTTAATGCTCAAAATATTCAAATAATCCAACTTATAAAATGGATGAGTCGAATTGAGAGCTTGTGATTGGGATGAATTATTTCGAATATTATGCTCACGGTTAAAGTTCGCCCGTTAAAATCATTTATCTAAAAATGATTCTTGTACATTGGAAAAGTGTCTTACGTAGGACGCGTTCCAAGAGTTTGTAAAAGTGACTGTCCTTCGAAATGTACTAACGTTAGTACTTTAAAAGATGTCCTTTATTTTATACATATGTTACATACGTACTCCGTACTATGGGTACGGTTCGGATTAAAGTGCTGTTCGGATAGGGTACATTTAGTTTACAAAAATCACTAAGATCATATTTTATTTGAATTAACCAAAAACGTTACCGTTTCATTCTCATTTGTTCTAATCTTCAGGCACAGCATTTAAACCACAGGTATAACCAACCACATTTGTTATAATTAAACCATTATCGATTAATTTCTAATATTGTTTATTTCCAACTTTCTTTTCAAAAATTTTTGAATACGAGAGAGAAGTGTTTGATGTATTTAGTTTGTTAGGTGTTTTGACATTCAAATGTTATGTCTTGAAATAATTGAAGTTGATTTAATGAGCGTGTTGATCCCATACAAAAAAAAATTTGATCGGTGATCATACAGGTAAAAAGCGTTGATAAAAATAGCTTATTTGTTTAAAAAAGTAATAAAAACTAGTTTCTTGGTGAATTTGAGAAATAAGGACTGCAATGGATTAATTGTTCAATTGAAAGTACTTTTATTATTTGACGGAAGGAAATTAATCGTTATTAATCAAAAGGTTTGACGAGCGTTTTTTATATTCTCGATTAGTTTTTGTTGACTGTGGTCAAGCACTCGAATGTGATTTCAAAAAGTGATCTCAGAGAATTACCGAGAAGTATTAAGAATCCCGTGTCTATAAATTCGTGATTAAAAATATGATATTCGAAAACAAAAAAACGTGATGTATAGTATAAAGAAATGTGCACTTTCTCATCTGAATAAGCGTTTTCAAAATAACTAAACTTACTGCGTTTCTGATAATTTTAATTAAAAGGGTTCAGTCAGAAGGACATTCATCCTTAAAATCTAAATACCTTAAGAATTCAAGTTTTTTAGCACTTTTAGATAGTTCGAGTTTATTTGAATGATCAAATTTTTTTAATACGCATGATATTCATCGTCGATGAATTATTTTCAACAACTTGTTCAATGTATTGTTAACACTGTATCTTACATTAAAAAATGTCGAAAAAATCGTTCATCGTAAATCGTGCTATTAAAAAAACGACGCAATCTAAAAATTACGTTAAAAATCTAAATTTTTAAGAATTTAGATTGTCAGAATAAATGCCCTTTAGATTGAAAATTTTTTAAATTCAATTGCTCAGAAAAAGAAGTAGCTGTTCAGTGAAGTTATTTGCCGGTTGATGTGAATATGTTTGTCAGCAGTAGAATTATGTATTGTAAAGATTATAAATAATCCTTTTCTAACCACAGTACACTCTATAGTAAATAGGGTCCAAGAAGAAGGAATCCAAGGAAGAAAACAAATTGTGACTAAATTTTCTGAAGTCAAAATTGTCAGAAAAAAATAAGGAAAAATTGTTTTACCGAAGAATTTTGGATCTTGTGTATAAAGCACGCTTAAAAATGGTTGAACGTAATCAAAAAAAATTTCATTATTTTTGTCTGATTGACACTTTGCAATTGACAATGGCGATTACTTGTCTTATCTGTTTGCATAGCAATAGAGCGCTGGTTATTTTGATGATCTGTAAAATCCACCATCGGGTTACATTATTTCGGCTTGCCTCTTTGGAAGTTAACGAACGTGTAAGTTCAAACTCATTTAATGATATTGCTCAACGTTAGGTTAATTTACTTATACTTTTTTTGTGGTTAGTATTGACCTCCAAAAAGTTGTTGACGTCAGAAGTTTGCGTTATGATGATTTTTTTGACGAAGGAACGTCATCAAAATAACAACACAATCATATTTTTACGAGAAATCTAATAATAAAAAAAAACGCTTATTTTGTATATTTTTAGAAAGGAAATTTAAATATTTCATTAGTTAAAGTCGATTTTAGACATTAAATTGTTCTAAAGGAATTTATAACAAAAGAAGATCTACGACTATTTTATTAAAGAGTTTCATATTTATAATAGCGAGGTTTGAAGAGAAGGACGATCGATCGTTTTTTGTAAATATCGTGCTTTTGTTCATCGCATGTTTATGGTGCTTAGATAAAAAACACATCCATTTTGTAATGTAATTTAATGAGCCTGAGAACCCCAAAGAGTAAAATTATTTATTTTTGTGGGAATTTGGCTGAATTAATTTACGTCGATGCTATATTAAGAGACCTAAATATTTGCAAGTGTGACCAATATATTTGGTTATTTCCTTTTGAGGGGGTATCGAGAGCAAAATAGAAGGCCGTATCAGACTATAATAAACCAGAAAAAAGACTGGAAAAGCAGGTCTCAGACCTCCAAGGGATCTCACTTCCCATGCATGCATCCTCATAAATTATACATTATGATTGGCCAATTTTTGGTCTGTGAGTTTTATCATGAGCTAGCGCTTAAACCGGCTCGTTGCTTAAAATCTCATTTTCAAAGACATGGAAATCGCCAATATTAAATCATGGTGGGGGCAATTTCCCGGGGGCTTTCAAAAATATCGACCAAAAGATTTCTCAGTAGTCGACTTTTTGATAAAGCTTGTATACGAATAAGTATTGTACCGAGGCGGCGCGACGCGTCGGTAGAGATCAAAAATCTAGACTGACTGTATGCTAGCGCCCGTTGTATTCTATTAATTGACCCATGATTCCGGTATCATTATCCCTTAAAATAACAAAAATGATTTTTATAATGATCTTTTGTGTAACTGGGACCGCTTAGTATTTCACCTGAATATGGCACCGGTTTTTTGCCCCGTTACCTTTTGGCCAGAGGCAATGTATAAATGCATGGGTTACGTAGTTCTGACTTACAGTGAAACTTCAAGAAATCAAAACAACAAATAAAAAATTAAAAACAAATTGTATTGTTGATTGAAAATATAAGTCACGTAGAAAAATATGCGTAGAGCGCTAGAGAGAAATTATCCAAATATTTGAATTTTAGCCATTTTCTTAATGTTTCAAAGGCTTAAAAAAAGACAAAACTTAATGAATAATAATAATATTGAGAATATATATTTTTCGATTATAAAATGATAATAGTGTGAAATAATCCTTCAAGCTTTTTGGATTCTGTTGGTTTTGATTTCATAGATCAAACTTTCAGATTATATCCATTTCATCACAGTTTGTTAATATCCGGCCCTGGATTAGCAAAACTAATGTGTTTAAGTACTTAGGCCGGGGATATTAACAAAAGTGTAATATAGAATTTTATATTGTCAAAAATAAAGTTCATTTGGCGCAGAATAAAATCCTCACGTCTTAAAATTATGAATTCGAAAATGTTCGATCAATTCAATATTTGCTGGTCTTGGAAAAATATCGGAAATTATTTAAATCGTTACGCACTCGACTTTCAGGACCCGTTAATTTGTTATTTTGACTCTTTGAGCTACTATAAAATAGTTGCACTTTGACTCATGCTCTTTTAATTGCCCTTGGGTTCGAGTTGAGCGGTGAAATCGATTGGGGTATTTGAT
This sequence comes from Oikopleura vanhoeffeni, assembly GCA_004367855.1. Lineage (NCBI taxonomy): Eukaryota > Metazoa > Chordata > Appendicularia > Copelata > Oikopleuridae > Oikopleura > Oikopleura vanhoeffeni. Next base: position 141,067 of record SCLH01001414.1, read on the forward strand.
AACACAATCTTTCAGCCTTTTCAGTTAAAAATAATGAATTAGTTTTCATTCAGATTGAGAGTCGGTTCGTCAGCATGGCTCACTTAGAAATGAGGCTGGTTTATTAAACGACCTTTGTTTGTAGATAAAGGGCCCCAAGAGATGCAAAAAGTGTAGTTAAACATTTAGAGGATAGATTTCAATCAGGGTTAAGAAAATTAAAGTCTAAATTATTTCGAGTCCCGCTCTATTTCTAAGCTAACTTTGGAATTTTTGCCTTTTTTGAATGGTTTATTTCCCAGGATTATTTCGTATTATAAAGAACAGTAAGAATAAGTTTAAGCCGTGCTGAGCGACGAGGAAAAAAAAGTTTCGCCAAGGGCACGAACACCCTTAGTAGTTTTCAATTTTTTTGCATAAGGAAGGTCATAGACGATATATTTTTGCATCCGACATTTTGAGTATTCTAGAATGTTGATTTTTTATTCTAGAAAATTTACTGATAAGAGCAAGTACAGCATATCCACGTGATACAAGCTCCAGTGGTGTTCACAAAAATTATTTTTTGTATTGGATCGATGCACAAGGATGTGCGTGTGAGGCCGGGTATGTATCGTTTTTTTTCTGATGTGATTGTTATATATAATTCAATCAAAATTATTTCCAAATAGTTGAAAATTTTGATTAAATAAATCACATTTTTCATAGAATATGAAAGATGGTGATGGTTTCTCCTATAAAAGCAGATGTGAGTACAGCTGTGGCGTTGATGTATGGTATGCGTGAGGTCGATCCTCATACTAATCAAGGACTCTTGTGGACAATATTTAATTGCTCGAATTAATTTTTTAAGAATTAAAATATTTTCGTGAAATACTTAAAATCGAAAAAATGTTTGAAATATTCACTTTTGAAAAAAATATCGGTGTCCGGTATGACCAGAGTATTTTTTGTTTTTGAGTGATCAACTATGGACAATAACACTTTTCCTAACAACTGGCTTATTTTCAGAATTTTAATTGACGCAATAGGTCCATTTAATTTTTTTAGGGTAAAAAGATTGGAAAAAACTCAACCCTCCGGAAAATTTGAACAAAAAATTTCCAAGAAAAAAATAAGTCACTTTTGTGAAATGCCTTGCTCCAAAATTCTTATAATGATTCGATAGGTGACAATTCTACGGATGGTGTTTGTGCATATTTAGATGATTTTAAAATGCAGTCACCGTTTATTAAGTGGTGTGCTCACACGGGTTAACCTACTAGGTTTGATAAAGAATTTCTAATGACTTTAAAAGTGTAACTGTCAAACCAGATAGCTTTTTTTCCAATAAAAGCACTTTGCCGGAAAAAAAAACTGACCTCCAGGTCAGCAGGGTCTGTTTTTCTAAACTTCTTAAAGATTGATTTTCACAGTATGCTACTTTTTTTTACTTCGAAGTGAAATGTCATTTAGGTTATTACGGACCAAATCTAAAAAATGGTAATTAGGTGGAGTTTATTTGCCAAATCCCGTTGACATTGGCTTGCTTGGCTTTTCAAAATAAACAATTCACCTGGTAACCAGCTTTTTAATTTGGCCATAATTAACTAAGATGACCCAATTTTTCACTTCGCAAGTAAAAAAAAGTATATACTGTAGGGAAGATACAATGTACTGACTTTTTTTTTTCAATGGCCCAAAAATTGTATTTTTAGGCTTTCTTTTGATGGCCTTCGTAAAAGTCTTTCTAGAACCACCTTAATTTTATACAATTTTATGGATTTTTTAGGAAGCACCATAAATCTTTTTTGAAGGATGCTAAAGCTAATATAAGTTCTAAGAAATTTTTATTTAGGTTGATCTACGCGCGCAAAAGACAATTCGTTTTTCATCAAATGATTTTTATAGGAAAACTGATGTCAAAAATCCCAGCAAGTAACTACTGGCAAAACAAAAAGTTAGGATTAGCTACTAATGGTTTGCGAGGTATTATAAATTAATGTAATAAAGGTTGATAATGTTTTGAAAAATAGTTTAGAAATCCTTACACTGTATATCGGCGAAGTTGTAGTTTCAACTAATCCGTTACAGTATCGACTGAATATCTATTAATAACACAGAGTATAGCAGTAAAAAATAAGATATATTTTGAAAATTGTCAGAATAAAAATATAATTTTTTCTTTAGGACTATAAAGACAAGAACAATGGAAAGGCAACCTCATTGATTTGCACTCCGCAGAATCTGTTCACAAGCGACCATCAAGGTAAACTTGCAAATTAAAAAAATATTTGTTCAATATGCTCATTTACATAAAAACTCAATTAACTCATTGTTTCAAAGGTTCACTTTTTCGAAACTATTTTGGCTAATTGCCTTAAAAATGATACCAACCAATTGTGATTCAACAAATTGCAGTTTGCAAAGAGAATGATTGTTTTAATTTTAAAAAATGCAATCGTTTTTAAGTACAAAACGGGCATTTTTTTCAAAGAAATTTATTTTAGATATACCATAATAATGTAGCGTGTATTTTTAATTTTTCGCTATTTTCAAGTTTTTCTGAAATTTATAGAAAATATGCGATATTATATGCTCTAAAAATTGAATAATATAGCGATGAAAATGCGAGCACAGCGGGAAAGTTCAGTACGTAACCCAGTCACTTGGGTACTTTTTTTGTAAAGGTATATTTTTCAGAAAAATTTCAAAAAAAAATCCATAATTTATCTTGAAAATAAACTTTTTTCGAAAGAAAAATCACGAGGTTAACCGAATACTACAAACGTTTTTGGGGAGGCTTTTCAACTCTTTTCGATCGGAATGTTTTTGAAAAAAACGATTTTTTGAACAAATTTGCAAAATATTTTTCTTCATAAATATTTCATTTGAAATAATGATTTTAGCGCCAAAACGAAGAAAATACGTGCGTATTATTATAAACGGCGAAATCTGGGTCTGGAAAAAACTAAGCATCAAAAATCGTTGATGCAATACTTGGCTGCTGTCACCAGTACTGCTGTGAGCATAGTCAGATGGAAAGGTCAGATCCATTTTACTTAGATCAAATTTTTTTCTAGAATCATGTTCGGTAATGCAAAAACTGGCAAGAGAAACGGATAATTCTTCAGCGTTTTTGGAAAACATATATGGATATTCTTTCGATTTAGGCTGATCAGCCAAGATTTTTCATGTAAATTATTTTTGATTAGTAGATCGAAAATGGTATCTAAGGTCTGTTTTAAGACCCTAAAATTCACTGAGTTAATGCGTACAACATTTTTTTAAAATTAGAAAGGCACGAAATAAATGTTTCAAGATGCATTTTACACCGTTTCTTCGATTTCTCTCTTTACAGATTTTGGGCAAAAAATTAAACGTGGTTTCTCGAACAAAAACTCATCAAAAACATGATCGGTAAATAATGAATAATCGAAAAACAGCGCCGCAGTTAGCAAAAATCCAGTTCCGACTATGCTCACCGGTTTAAAAATGTTCTAAAAAAACAGACCTGAGGCAGAAAATTCTTTGTCAATTCCCTTTAATCTTTATACGCTTTTTCTGTCTTTTCCCTCGTGTTTGTCTTAAAGATGTCTTGATCCCTATCCTAGGGGTGTCCCAGAATGGGTGGGGATATAAAATCTTATTTACTTGAAAAATCCTTGTCGAGTGTGTGAAACGAAATTCCGGAGAGGCGAAAATTTTCATTCATGTTACTCAACTACTTGCTGGTAGCTAATTGAAACTCAATTATCATCTTTACTCTTGGCTCGGACATAAGCAAATATTTAGATTACACAAAAACGGACACTTCGAAGGCGATGAAAGTTGGCTCTGGGCCGGGAACAAGATGATAGGAAATTATTCAAGGATGTTTGAAAATGCACTTAAAATCTGTGGCTTTGAAGAACTTGAATCAGAAGGTATGGTGGAAATTGTACTTTCATGCTTGCTGTTCATAAGTTAGTTGGAAAGTTACAGAAATAAGACACAAAACATTAGAAAAATTAAAAAATTTGAGTTGATAATTGCCAATTAAAAAAATACTATTTACATAAAATTTAAATTATATTTTTTTTAGACATTGTTTAGTTTTATCAAAGTTAAAATTTTGTCAACTTAAAACATTAGATTTTCCAATCTTAGGTTAATCTGACTATATTTCATACTATTTATACTGTCGTGTTTGTCAAACGGACAAAACGGGTCGAAATTGGGCCAAAAGCCAACCTAAATTGGAAAAATTAATTATTTGTGGAATACCATAATAATGTAGCAGGTATTGTTATTTCAAATATGTCAACTTGGAGATGAAGCTTGAAAAGAGTTGTCAAAATTACGAATTTCGATTTTAATCTAGAGAAATTTCTTAGAATTATATCATTAAAAACAGTATCTGTCATCAATTTGAAATTGTTTCTTCCTTCTCCAACCCCTTTTTGTTTATATTGAATTAATTTTCGATCTATGAAAACGAGCGTGAAAAGTTACGGTTTAAAAATTTATCGAAATTTCTCCTCGGAGGTAAAAAAACCGAAAATATCATGATGAAAATTATTTATCATCTTTCTCCAGTTCTTTTTTGTAACTTTTTATAATGCAAGCACAGTTGTCTCTAAACAAACTTCATCGTGGCTTTGTCCTAAATAGTGAGCATTTTCCCACGTTATATCCAGGACTATTTGGAAAGTATGGCTGCTATTTTACACAGGGAAATGTTTGAATTTGTACAGACGATGGTTTGTGAAAGTGCCATCAGTTTTAAACAAAGAGCAACTCTCAAATTTGCGAAATTTATTGGAAGTTTATGATGAAGATGATGGTTCAAGAAGTTCTGGACGGACGAAACAAGCCTTTCTGCTGGAGGAATATTATTTCTACTCAAGCATGACGAGTTAGAAGTTCGCAGATATGGAAGGGTAAGCAAAAATTTAATTAGCAAAATTAGTTAACCATTCTATATTGACAATTGCTGCGAGGCGTTTGCAAGTTGATTATTTGCTTTTGCCGTATGATCGAACGTCGATGTTTTCGCAAACTACTGGTACATCAAATCCATATTACCATAATTTTTGGCCGGTCAATGGTGCGCTGATCTTGAAGTTTATTTTTCCAAGGTCGGAATTTTTTGACTCGCAAACTATACAGTAATAAGGTGCGAAGGAATTTAAATAGAGCGACAGAAATTCCTTATTAATTACCTCTAAAACGTGGGTTCGTGCTGGATTTTCTGACACTGTCTATTCCGATCACTATCATTAAGTCGTTGTAAGTAAGAAAAAAAATGTGCAGATTAGCGAATTGTATTGACCCGTAGTGGACACACTCGTAATATTTATGAATCAGAATGACTGAAATTGGATGTCTTTCTTTGACCGTCAACAAAACAAAAGACGGCATTTTGAGAGCATCAAGTATGAAAGCCGTTTCCAAAAAGTTACGTCCAGAACCCCTTTTTGAAATTATTGATTTACGAGTCAGGCCACCCGATAATTTCTGTTTAGATAAGATATTCTTTATCTTATAAAAATACTGCAGAATTTAAATTAATTAATTGATGTTAACAACATGATACAGTCCAACATGTTACATCAGGATCATCATTATTAAAATCGCATTTTCTCCTCCCAAAAAAATTTTTTTCGAACATGTTTAATGACTTAATTTTAAATTGGGTTGAGTCCTACTTTGTATTTAGGAGGATATAGGTTTTAATGATTAGTTCCTTTGAGGACCTCTCGCGGTCTATTAAACTTGTAATCAAAAAACCAAGCTCATTGTCATTTTTATATGGCCGATTTAGTATAGTTCTAACTTTAAGCGAAATCTATGTGCGACGACGTACCCCTTAATAGCGTTAATTAAATAAGAAATAGTCTGCTATTAATTTACATGCCCTCAGAGTTAAAGGAGAGCTTGGATTAAAACAAAATAATCAACCTACATTTTTCGAAACTTTAAAAAAAAATCACGGACGTATTCACGTAACCTGTCAATCTAATTGGGTAAGAGCATTTTTTCATGAAAAAAAGAAACACGCTCATTAAGAAATGACCAAAGCATAATCATGCGCGTAGTACGCTGAGGATCCACGGTTTACACCACATGTCATTTTGTCCCAGAAATTATTTTTGTTCAAAATTGCTCTTTTAAACAAAAAAAATTGCCTGGGTATCTCTACGAAGATAAGACGTGTAATTGTATGTACTGATAGTCTCTAATAGGTGTGTATATATTGATGCATTCGCCAAAGCCATTGGATTAGAGGGAAGTGTTAAATGTCGACGTCAAAAAATGAGTGTTGATAGTTGCGTCGAATCCTTATGTCGTAGCGAGAGAGTCTCGTATATCTGTATGATTGCTGATCGGTGTGTGGGCTCTCGTGTCGATAGCGTACGGCTTTGAGGTGTTCTGATTAGACGTCCTTCGGATGGCAGAGCTGTGATCTATGTAATTATGCTAACGTAGATAGTGTTGCGTGCAAACAACTTTTCATCCAGGGTTGGGCTTAAAACAGCAGCAAGAAGAATATATTAGGCAGGATAGTAATAAATACGGCTGGATTAATTAATAATTAGTCGGGTTACACTTTTTTGGATACGATACCGTTTCAATTGTAAAATTTTCGAGAGAGGTTGACGTCTGATTTTCAAGCCGCTCGGCAAATTGACTAGTTTCGAACCGGGTGGATTTCTTTACTGTGTGAAAACCAAGTTGAAATCTACAAAGCGACAAATTTTGCCATGTGATTAATTGTTTTTAAATCGTATTTTTGTAAATCTTATTTTGCCGAAACCGTGGAATAAATGTGGGGCATCAGTAACCGTTTCCCGGCAAAAAGATTTACAATCGTTAGTATCTAAAGAAATAATCACTCATTCCTCGGATAATACCTGTTTTTAAGATTTATAACTTGTTTTTCAACTGGATTACCGGACATCCCACGAGGTAACAACATAGTTTATTTGCCGAGATATCAGAGGGTAGTCGAGGAATGGGTGATTATGGCTTTAGATATTAACGATTGTAAATCTGCTTTGCCGAAACCGTTATGGATTGCCAAATTCTTCCACGGTTTCGGGCAAAAATAAGAGTTAAAAAATTGATCCACCTAGGCAAAAATTTCTCGTTTTTTAGATTTAACTGGTTTTGCACCAGTATACAGGAACCACCCACTAGTTTAATGTTTAAACACTCAAACCGTCAACCATTTTTAGAAAATTTTCGAATCGGATGTACCAATTTTCAAGAACATTAACCCCGGCGCTAAATAATTGATTATTATGTATTATTAATTTATGGTAAAAAAAATGTGTTTCACACACCACGCTTTTGAATTCGCACCTGTGATTGGCTGCTCTTAAATAAACAATAGGGTGCGTAGGTTTGAGAACCATCGATCGAGTGATACTCTTTTAGGGTACGTTACTTCAGTAGTTTTGACATCACAGTTCTAATCACTTAATTTTTATAACTTCGAATCAGTAGGATCGGAATTTTCCTTGTTTATATGCCGAAAAATATTCAAATATTTATGGTGCTTATAAAAATTGTTGAAAGTATATTTCAAACTAAAAGAAGATGTTTTTTCAATTTTTTTCAAAAGTATTAATGATTAGCTCGAGATTACCTCTACGAAAACAGTAGAGTTCCACTTAGGATGTGACCTACATACATTATGACATCGTTAGAAGAAAGTTATCTTGATAGAAGAAAACAAGATTTTATATCGACTTGGGCATCAACGATGCATAGGGTGCGCAGCGGAAACCCTACAGAATTAACTAAAACTCTTCATGAAAATTCCTCTCCGATCCGGGGTTTATCGCCACCAAAACAACGATTCCAAGCTAAAAAAAAGTTTTCGGCCCTTTGGTGTTCAGAAAATGAGTTCTCAAAGACCATTTCAAAAATTAACTTGTATTTTGAGCATAACAAATTTAATTTGTTCGTTTTCTTATGACAATGACCGTTCTCACAAAAAATGTTCCCTGGTCAAAATGTCGAAAAAATTAAATTTTTACTTTTTGGCCCCGATTTTTTTTCACTTTTTATATCATTGTTTCCGTTTAAAACTTAGAATTTTTACCGCTGGGTACCCTGATCAATGATGGTCCATCATTGATGGAGCATTATCTTCGATTTATCATATAAAATAAAATGTATTTTACCGTCGCCTATAGTTTTTTTGCGATGTCTTTCCGTATTTCGCAAGATTTAACGAACTCGAAAAGACATATCAAATATTTCTTCTTGTTCGAGTGTACAAATTCTTGGCAGTTTTTAACATATGTTTTTAGCTGGGGCACACCTCCCAAAACCATTATCAATACAGTTGAATTCTTCAAACTTGTATTTCGTCGATGGAGAGCTCATTTTGTTATTTCTAAATTACCAGTTGAATTTCACGATTCTGTCAAATTACGATGCAGTGTTTATGATCAAATGGCTGGCAAACGGAATGGATGGCAATATGGAAATTGGCAAGGATCGTATTTAGATGATGATCCAAATTTCAATATGTGTACAAATAAGCTTAGAACATCTGGAGATGGCATTGGAAAAATTATTTTTGCATCTGAAGGTAAAAATTAATCTGAACCAAAAGCGTTGAAAATACAATTTTCGAATCGAGATAGTTTGAGTCATGCAATGCCCAGCGTGAAACTCCTTACTTTAGTATGAATCGTATAATTTGGCGTTCTTCAAATATTTTGTGTAATGAAGTTTTGTTCAATTCTTATAATTACGTTCTTTTACAAACATTTCGGATGGATTTTAATTATTTAATTTCAACAGATTTTCATTTAACGTCGTAATTTTACAGTTTTGATACACCTGTAGTTATACACAGTACAGTCAACAAAATGAACGGCAATACGGTCCGCTAATAGGAATTCGAGAAACGTTAAGCAAATGACGTCATCAGAGTGGTCGTGTGCAGAGCGTAGAGCCAATGGGATTAAATGAAATGTTATTTTTTCTCTCGGGAAACATTTAATTGGGATAAAAAACGTAAAAAACATTGATGGTGACCTGAAAGTTATCTTGAAAGATAACAGAATTTTAAATATTCAACTATTCTTGAATTTTATGTGCTTATAATTTTCAATTCTGCTCAAGTATTTATGGTGTTTATCACGTTTTTTAAACTAAGTTGTTTTGGCCAAAAGCGTTAAACATACAATTTCCGAAGCGATGTAATTTGAGTACGGTGGTCTATGAACGGACAAATGGGCTCGTTCTAAGCGGACAAAATGGGATTTTTGACCCTGTCTGCTTAGACAGAGACCACAGTACTACAATGTCTGCGCCCTAACTGGTAAACCACAAATTCGAATTTTGCGCCCAATCTAGACCCCTTTTGCAGAATTTTAGAGTTGTAAGAAAGTGTGTTGAATTCTTGTTTTTTGGGCTTTTTGAGACATGAAATATAATTTTGATTTTCGATTAATAAATTTTGTTTGACATGTTTCGCTTTATTGCATCTTCAGAATGAGAAAAAATTGTAAAATTTGAACAGAAACGTTTTTGATGTGGATAATAATTTCGTTAAATTGAAAAGTCTTGTTTTGACTTACCCAAAAATTTCCTTCAAAGTGTTCCATATTGAGTGCTAATTCAAATTTGTGGTGCCCCATTTAGTGCGCAAAGCCTGTAGTACGAGAAATGTAGTTTGCCAGTTTATTCATTAAAATGCGATATAATTTATATCATTTAAATGAAATCCGCTATTACCGGAACTTACCGCTATTACCGGAAAATCCACCGCGAGACGCGGAATTAAATTCTCGATCTGCCAATGTATAGTCTTATGGGGTTTCAAAATACCAGAAAGCCGTCATTTGGGCGTAGCTCCTAAAAAAAACCACCCTACCATCAAAGAAAGTCCACCATAAAGTTTCGAAATGAAAAACTTTTCAAAATGTTAAAGATATGGTCCAAATTAAACCACATTTTCGTGTGTTTTTACTTGAGGGTTAAAAATTAATCAGAAATTATTTTTTAGGTCTGAAACTGAGCTCTGGAGCAAAATCTAGTAGTCGGATTGTGCTTATTACTGACAAATACTTCATCAAAATAGACCCCACGAAGAAGTACAAAGTTCTAGAAAAGAAACCAGTTAATGGAACAGTGATCGGTTACTCTATATTTCCACAAGAAGATAGTAATATTAGTAAGTGCATAAATATATTGATTGGATTTTCTTCCATTTGTTTAATTATATTAAGGCCTCGGTGCATTTTGACAGATTTGCACTTTTTCAATTTTTTTGTCTTGGTAGGAAACTTTTTGCCACTTCAAAATTTTCGGATAAAAACTTTTTCGGACACAAGTTGCCACTTTTCAACTTACTTTGTATAATCTGAATTTCTTCAGATTTGATTTTTACTTTATAAATCGTCTTTTGAAAAAACACTCAAAAAACGCGCGTTTGCTATCGAAGGTGTCTAAATTACAGCAAAATTTTTTTTTTACTAATTAGGAGCCCTAAAATACGGTCGAAAATTTATTTAGTTATATTGATACGATTTTTAAGTCAAAATCGAAAATTTAAATTTTTGAAATAAATTTAAAACGGTCGACAGGTTGGCTTACCAATTGAGCAAGTCTTGGTAAAATATTTTTTTTAATTCTTGATTAAAGAGGGCTTCGATGGATTTCTCCCAAACCGTATTTTCATTCAAAAAAGTATGATTCAGAGTATAAACAAGAGCGAAGAAACAAAACGAAAGCATATTTAAATATAGTGCAAGTAGCCATTCCCAATATTTTCAGGGAATGAGAAAATTTTTCAAAATATTTCTAATTATTTTTGACCAAAAAGAGCATATAAAAAATATGTGTGGTCACTAGTCGAAAAGTTAAAGTAGCCATTTTGTAGAGTTTTTTCGTTGATTTGAAACATATGTTGAAAAAAAATTGTTGAACGAAAAATAAAGCATTTTCATAATGTTCGGAACTTTTATCGAAAATTTCTCATAATTTGTCGAATTCGAAAAGTTTAAGGGTACGGTGGTTCCTAATTTGACATATTCTCGATAAAATATTAGCCAAACAGGGCTTCAAGGATATTATTCAGATTAGCCAGTTTGTAGAACTAGCNAAGAAACAAAACGAAAGCATATTTAAATATATTGATAGTAGCCATTCCCATTATTTTCAGCTAAGGATTCCAAAAAAATAAGTTGGAGAATTTTTGAACAAGAAATAAGAAAAATTTTCAAAATATTTCTTATTATTTTTGACCAAAAATCACTAAACCATGTCATATGGTTTTTCAAAGAGCATATAAAAAATATGTGGTCACCTAGTCAAAAAGTTAAAGTAGCCATTTTGTAGAGTTTTTTTCGTTGATTTGAAACAAATATTGAAAAAAAAATTTGAACGAAAAATAAGGCATTTTTCAATATGTTTGGAACTTTTATCCAAAATTTATCATAATTTCTCGAATTCGAAAAGGTAAATTCAAACTCAAAATTTTCTTAAAAAGCTATAATGCAAAAATTCGCTAGTGACAAAAGTTGCCTAGATTATGAATCATCACTTTGATGGTATATTGGGAAGAATATATCAATCCAGTGAGAAGTTTTTCATCAAGAGCCTATATCGGTATCTGTCAAAATGCACCGAGGCCCTTAAACTTTTGAAAAAAGTATATTATGTTCTAGAAATTTTATGTTTAATTCTAGAAAAAAACGTTTGAAAAGCAAGGTTATTTAAACCACGTGATATTACGTCATGGTAGGCTCCAGG
>SCLH01001414.1:153039-175240 GCA_004367855.1 Oikopleura vanhoeffeni
ATGGTATAACTTATACCGTATAAGTGTATCACTCTGGCATGATTTTCACAATTTATTTTTTCAAAACATATCAGTTTATCCATACTTAAATCGAAATCGGATATTTCGAAATTTCACTCCCAAAAAAATATTTCTGCTCCAGATATGTCTAGGATGCTAATTTTATTCGCAAATTGTACTCAAAACACTTTTTAAAATCCTGACTAATTTTAAATTTCAACTCCAGATTGGAGTCAAAAGTTATTTTTTCGGAAGTAAGACTTAAGTGAGCGAAAAATGGCCTTCCAATCAACTCGTCATAAAATTTGAACCTTTCTTTCAGAAAAATTTTGGGTGATATTTTCAGATTCACATTGTTGAGTTTTTAAATGTATTCGAAAGAGAGCTTTTTTAAATCATTTTTTCCATCATTTTTTGCTGATTTAAAGTGACTTTACTTTTTCAAAAGGGTATATCATATATACCGTATATGCCTCGGAGGGTTACGGTTCAATTTTTTTTTTGATTTGCGAAATATCCTCTTATTAAAAAGTTATTATTAAACATTCTCAATTTTTAGTCAAAATTTGAAAATATAAGGTATGCAAAAACTTATTTATTTTCTCTAAAAATGTAATATTATCAGCAGTGATCATATTTCACAGTATTTCTTGACGGTTATCGGTCAGGAAAACAGTTTGAAACCTGAATTTCTCTCGTTTAATAACCATTTTTACTAAATTATCGGTACTTTGCCACAATTAAAGATAATTTTTAATCAGACCGGTTCATTTGTCAGAATGAGAGATTTTGGTAAATCACTCGAAAAAATTGATTGAGATTTCCGTATAGAAGAGAAAATTAGTTGGTCTTTCTAAACAAAAAGAAGACTTTCTTAATAAATGACTTCCTCAAATATTTCGTTTAATACAATTTGTCAGTCAGTTTTAAAAAATCGGAGTTTTAAATAAATTTGATAGAAATCGGCAAAAAAGTAAGATAAGATAACTCTTGAACGGTTGGTGGAAGAACAATTTAATTGGAATTTTTTAATGTTTATCAGCAAACTTTATTTTGGTGGTCGTCTCCGCTACCTGCGGTTATTAATTAATACAAAATATATTGAACCTGAATTAACTCGTAAACTTTAGACATGAATTTGTACCCAGACTCGATTTCCGGCAATAGTTGGGACGCATTCTTTATAAATTCGAGCCATATAAGCAAAGTTTCATTATCAACATACATTTTTTCAATAGCTTAAAATGATAGGTCACCCAATTTGCTATACAATTAAAAAAATTTAAACGAATTAAAAGGCATTTAATGGGGATAAGAGAAAACAAAAAGTTGCGTAAATTACCTCCAGTTACACACAAAAGTGCAATAATAAGATGAAATTAAACCTTAACTCGTAGACTCGATTTCCGGCAAGTAGTGACCATTCACCATTAAATCGCATTTTACGACGCTTAAACATTAATGACAAGACCAGTTATAAAGTTATCGATAAACTTTAAGACAAAATGACGTTTGTCGTTTTTTTTGAAAATTTTTACTGTATTACAGTACTTATTTTTTGCAAAAATTTTTAAATCACAAAATAAACCTTTCATCTGATCAGAAAAAAATTCAAAAGACATTTTTCCATTAACATCATAGCCCAAAATGATCACGTGACCGTATATTTAAGGAATAAGGTTGGATAGTAGTCGTTTTTTTTCAAAAATTGCTTTAAATAAATTTTTGAAAAAATGAAGTGGTTTTTAGAAGTTTTTAAGACTTTTTTTCCATTACACCAAATCCAAAAAACGAACGGTACCTTGAAATTAGAAATAAAGGTGCCTCACAAGTAACCAAATAGTGATCAAATTACGCCGAAAAATTTTTGGGCCAATAAACACTAATTAAAAGAGTTTTTAACATATAATATTTTCCAACACGTCACGTGATCTTATTTTTCGAAGAAATAAGGATTTATTTATGACATATTTCAAACCTTATTTTGAATTATTTCGTCACGCTGATTTTATTCGGACTTTGGTGTAATGAGAAAAATGTCTTAAAAACGTTTGAAGTTGACCCTGGAATTTTTTTGACGTATTTGATTATTTTCAAATTACTGTATATTGGTAATACATGCTTTTTTCCAAAAGTACTAAATCACGTGGCAGACCCCTTCAAAGAATCGTAACGTTTCTAAGACTTTCTATTGCATTATAGTATGGCCTCCAGTTAAATAGAGCATTTCTAGAAGTCATAGCTTTCGAAATGCTGATTACAGAATGCGTAGGCGAGAGAGAAGTGGAGAAAAAATCAATAATTACCGATTGAGGTTTTTTTTAATTTCAAGATTTATGTTTGTTTTATTTGTGAAAATTGGCCTCCGGTTAAGAATAGAAGCATTTCTAGAAGTCAAAAACTTCCAAAAATTAATTACATTAAAATCAGTGAAAGGTTCGCGCATAGCGTGACTAATGTCTCTCGTTCCTTACCACAATAAATGATATGAACAATAATTTAGAGTCATTGCACTAGAGAATTTTGTATAAAACATATAATAATTTTTTAATGGATCTATAGACAACCCTTTGAAGTTAACTTAAAGTAGTTTAAAATATAAATAAACGTTTAAAATTCGTATGATTATTGCAACTGTTGCCCGTCACTGGGGTACATTTTTCGCGATTTTTTTCTCTCATCCCCATTAAATGCCTTTTTGTTCATCGGAATTTTTTATTTTAATTTTATTGCAAATTAGCTGAATATTATTTTAAGCTATTGAAAAATGTATGTTGAAATGAAACTTTGCTTATATGGCTCGATTTGATAGAATGGTCACTAGTTGCCGGAAATCGAGTCTGGGTACGAGTTCATGTCTAAAGTCTACGAGTTAATTATATTTTGAAACTACCTCAATAAAAACTTCAAATGATTTTCTATCGCTTCTGTTCTAAAATTAATTATATGTTTTTCACAAAATTCTCTAGTAAAATGACTCTTAATTTTTGAGGATAACTTATTTCTCGGAATAAGTAAATATTTGCTCTCACCTCTCTCTCTCGCTTACGCATTCTTATGTTATCAGCATTCTGGAAGTTATGACTTCTAAGAAATGCTCTATTTAAACCGGAGGGCATACTATAATGCCAATAAAAGTCTTAGAAATTCGTTACGATTCTTTGAAGGGGTCTTCCACGTGCTTTGAGTACTTTTTGAAAAAAAGGCATGCAGTACCAATATACAGTAATTTGAAAAAGTACTCAAATTACGTCAAAAAATTCCAGGGTCAACTTCAAAACGTTTTTACGACATTTTTCTCATTAGATCAAAGTCCGAATAAAATCACGTGACGAATAATCCAAAAATAAGGTTTGAAATATGTCATAAATAAATCCTTATTTCTTGAAAAATAAGATCACGTGACGTTTTCGGAAAAAGCCGTTATGTTCAAAATTCTAAGATTATGTGTTTATTAGTCCTAAAAATTTTTCGGTGTAATTTGAGTACTATTTTAGTACTTGGGCCAAAACCTCATTTCTTAATTTGAAGGTCACGTGATTGTTTTCGGACTTTGGTGTAATGGAAAAAAAGTCTTAAAAACTTCTAAAGATCCCCTTCACTTTTTTCAAAAAGTGTTTTAGGCAATTTTTGAAAAAACAGTTCTATTTTGGCCAACCTTATTTCTTGAATATACGGTCACGTGATTATTTTCTGGCTTTGGTGTAATGGAACAAAAGTCGTTGAATTTTTTTCTGATCAGGATGAAAGGTTTTATTTGGTGATTTAAAACAAATTTGCAAAAAATAAGTACTGTAATACAGTGAAAATTTTCAAAAAAAAACGCACAAACGTCATTTTGTCATCAAGTTTATCGATAACTTTATAACTGGTCTTGTCATCAATCTTTAAGCGTCGTAAAATGCGATTTAATGGTGAATGGTCACTACTTGCCAGAAATCGAGTCTACGAGTTGAGACAACTTTGAGGGGGAACTACCATTTTTCATAGGTTCCACCTTTTATATAGAAAATTCCAAAGAAGGAAAAAGTTAAACATCAAGAGAAAAACAAATTAAAAGTACAAATCTGTCTCTAAGCACCGACCCCCTTATAACGAAAATCAAAAATATAAAAAATGTTTCTTATTCTCAAAATTTTAGTGGGCGGTGTTTTTCTGAGGATCAGTCTGCAGTGCCCAGTGCAAAAACTGCAGAAATCATTACTCGAAAAAAGCTTTCAAAAGGTAGCTCGAACGCCGATTTATTTGACGATATTCAAATAAATCTTGGAAGTATGAACATTCTGGATGATGTGATGTCGATAATGGACAAGGAATGTCCAAGAAGAAATTTGATAAGGGAATATGATTTAAAACATCATAATATTGCAAATAAGACTGAAAATGACAATCTTGATAGAAACAGTTTAGGTAAGATTTTAATTAAAAAATTTGTCCATTACCCGACTTTAATTTGTCTGATAGACACTTTTCTCACCATTTTATAAAGAGATATTAATAGGAACATTATTTACTGGTAAAAAACCGACCAAAATTTGGCCCAAAACCTGCACAATTTTTCCACTTTTGAAACTACTGCCTTATTTTAGTTGGAGTCGAGACCAAAAGTGATTCGTTGTTTTAAATCTGATATAGTGGATTTCAGAACCCTATTATGCTTCATCTTGCAAATAGAAACAAAATATAATTTTTGACAGTATCAAATGATGATATTATTTAAAAAATAGGATAAAAATTTATATTCTAGCCTTGTGTCATTTTTAACGAATGCCTTTTGGTATCGAAACTTGAAACTGAGGCGGTATTAGCTTAAAATGACAATATTTTGCACGTGGACAAAATAGAAAAATGGAACATGTCCTTATAGACAAATACCACGTGATAGTATTTGAATTTTTGTCCAATTATTTCTTTGGTCAAAAGTTTGAACACCATAAGTATAAATATCTGCATGATGCAAAAAAAAGTCTTCACTACTTTTCGACCAACATATATTTTTATTATTAATTAATTGCTTCCGACATTTTTTGACTTCTTTGCAGCATTTTTGAAAAATATGGACAATATCGCAAAATCTCAGCTGTCGCAAAAGACGAAAACCACAGTAATATTAAGTACCCAAATCTCGTTCTGATTCCATTATGAACCTTTGGAACTACGCTCCAAAACCGATCAGTAAACTTCAGAGCAAATCAACCACTCTCTAGCTCTAAATAAGTGTAATTTTACAGCTGCGTAGGTTAATAAATGCTTACACTGTTAGAAAAGAATCATTTTTGATACATAAATTCAAACAATTTGAGATAATTTTTAGACAAAATTGCAGCTACTATTTAAGTAAGAATCAATGTTACATTTTATCTTTATTTTGTAACTAAAACGCATGAAATTTTAATGATGAATTAATATAATCAAAGAAGAAATGGATATATTAACTCTCATGCGCAAATGGGTCTGCGCAGCCATGTGAATTTTGAACCCGTTTTTAGCTCAAAAACGTAAATGAATAATCAGCGACCAAATTATTTGTATAAAACACTCAAACCGGACGAATTTGAAGGGAGTTTAGGATATTTGAGTTGGAAAACAAAGAGAATGAAGAGAACTTTATTATGTTTGACAATATAACAAAAAATGTATTTATCGCTTTTTTGGTAATTTGTTTTAATTGAAAATTTCAATAGATTTCTCTAAATTATTCCATCGAAGATTAATTTTGAAAGGTTTTTAAAAAAAAATACATGTAGATAATGTGCGATTAATGCAAACTGGCTAGGCACAACCATTTGCGCTGCTGAGTAATATAACACTGCACTGGTACGCAGGTTGGAAAACACTTGTAATTTGACTTAAAATATTTTAGGAAATACAACTGATTATACAAGTGATACCGAATCTAGAGGAACTGGTGTCTATTCTACAACAAGTGTCGATGAAAGTGAAAAATCAGGTAAAATGAAAAAACATAAAAATGAGTAATCAAAATAGTGGTAAAATTTTTGTTAAATTTCACTTGTCAAAAGTAAGAAATGAGAGCTTGTTTGAAATAGCGAGTAATCCAGATCAAGGAATCCGTAAGAAAATTTTCCGTTTCAATTACTAAAAAATACCAAACAAAGCACAAAAAGGGGAAAATTCTAAAGAGGGGGTAGATTCTACTGAAAAATCGTGTCCCGGTTATTCGAAAATAAGTTCTCCCGGTAGAGGACGCTAAATTCATGTCAAAACGAGGCTCAAAAGAGCAAAACTGTTTTCTCTCTTTAGCGCCGCGCGTGAAGATAAACTTCTGTGTATAATACCGTCATCATAAAGATGACTAATTTTGAAATCCATAACTTTTGCGCCCTCTAGCGAAAATCATATTTTTATGGATAGTCTTAATAAATATTTCACTGGTAATATTTTAACCTTTTTTAATTTAGAGCGTCGAAATACAAAACTGGACGGTTCCTCCCAAAAAGATTCTTTCTACTCGACCACGGACGTTTCCCAGTGCGAAACTGACCGCGAAGTTCAACTCTGAAATCCAAAATATGACTCCAAATCGACACTATTTTTATTTCCTTTAAATGTACATTTTCGGTGGGAAGAATAGATGACTAAAATATTATACCGTATATTTTTCAATTTGATTTTTTCGCAGTTCTTTTTTTATATTTTAAGCCATTATTTGGGTTTTACAGTATAAAGGGTAGGGTCACCCTACTAGAGTGTCATTGGGACAAATTATTTTTTAGAATACAAAAGGTTTTTTCATGCCTTTCCTTTAACAAAATTTGGTTATTAAATAGTAGATGCTGATTGACTCTTATATGAAAAAGGCAACTTTTTAATTTGAGACAGCCTTTGACACCCTTATAATTATCCGTTTCCACAATTTGATTTGTAAATAAACAAACCTGCGTATAATAATTATAATACACATTTTCTGTACTTTAGTTTTCATGAAAGTTTAATATGGCTTTTTTAACTCGCAATAAATATGTCCATCCGGCTTATAAGAGTTAATGATTAATTGGAATAACTCAATTCTGTTAAAAAGATCCGAATTTGCCGATGACATAAGCTAGAACAAATATAATTTTATCGAAATTTTGAGTCATGAATTAAGACGCGTGATAATCATTTCAAAACTACGTAAAATTGCAAGCTGTTTTTCAAATTTTGATTTTAAACGATTTCGTATCGGTATTTTATCTGGTTTTGGAAAACAGGTCTAACAATTATTTTTGAACAGGCAAATGTTTTTTAACAAAATATTTTTGAACAAAAAATTTTCGCAAAAAAGTTAATGCTTCTTGTTAATAAAACTTTTTTGTTAGAAAATACTTTTTTTGTTAAAAAATTATTTTTGTAAAAAAAATTTAGATAAAAAAGTTTTGTTCGAAATTTTTTGTTAAAAAGTTATCGGTGAAAGATATTTTGGTAAACAAATTTCTGTTTGAAAACCCCCTGCCATCCAAAACACGCAACGAAGAAAATTTGCTCGATTATTTTATGTAGTTCCAGAAATTGTATTATGAGTCATAATTTATGCCCAAAAATTTCAAAAAATCGTATGTGCCAGGCTGGCACTGCCAGCTCCGAACTTTTTCGATGATAAATTCGATTCTTCTAGTAGCAGACCAAGGCCTAAGTGGAACTATTTTTCTATTTATATAACTGTATTTTGACGTATTTGAGCTTGAATTTCTTGATTCTGATTGCTGTGATTCAGCCAATCAATGTCTAGCTTTTGAGTGTAAAATATTCTGTCCCACAGTAAAAAGAGACCATGTAATTAACTTAATCAAGGGAAATTTTTCCTCAAGAAATAGTTTCCTATCTCACAGCCTTGTGATAATCGCAGAGCGCATTTTCCTCCATTAACTATCACGTTCTCAAACAGACATTTTCGAGCAATTGACAACGCGAGAGTTGATACAGCCTTATTTCAAATTGTTATTTTTATTCGGTATTCTAGATTTTGTCCTAATTTCGCCTAATAACCCAAACACTCTCTGAACTGTTAAATTGACAAAAATTAATACTTGGTCACTCATTCCATCTATATACTGTACAGTCAATCCCTATCAGACGACTAATAAAAATTAAAAACATGAAAATGAATTTAACAAAATTCTGCATTTATGAATAATTTCATTAATTTTCCCGGTAAGCGAAGAAAAACAAGTGTTTTTTGTGTTTATTTGCATTTTATAAACAACTTTTGCAGCTAGAAAGAAAAGGCCCATTCGACCTCCAACCTTTTTCTATGGTTAAATTGACGAACAAAAATTTTAAATTCTAGAACTTTTATGTTTCATTCTCGAAAAAATCGTTTGAAAATAAGGCTCATTACACTACGTAAATCACGTGACGTGATACTACCTCATAGTGGACTCTATGAAATTTTCACGTCACGTGATTCACGTAGTGTAATGAGCCTTGTTTTCAAACGAATTTGTCTAGAATCAAACATAAAATTTCTAGAATTTGAATTTTTTTAATATGTATCTATCGTAGGGGTCTGAAGTTCAGACTCTGAACAACTTCATTATTGTGTCCGATTGGGTACATCTGCTGCGAATCTAAAGATACTATTAAGGGTATCCCTGCTCCTAATTTGACATATTCTCGATTAAATATTAGCCAAACAGGGCCTCGAGCATATAATTCAGATTAGCCAGTTTGTAGAACTAACCTTCAGCTTGCGTCAGAAATGTGTCAAAACTATGCTTACACTCCCAGACACATAAGCGAGACAGGGACACCTAAGCCAAAACGGAAAATGTATCTCCTCTCAGGTTTTATTTTGAAATAAACCTAAATTTTAACATATTCTGTAGAATTACTATTCAAAATTTTACAGTGGCGTTTTTGTCGATAAGTGCTAAATTTTTTCTAGAACATGCAAAAAACCACCGTTTTTTGGACATTACGCCTCGAAAAATCTATCTCCTCCCAGGTTAAATTTGCAAATTAGCTCAAAATTTTGCAAAAGCAAGTTCAAAACAAATAGAAACTTTACAGGGGCGTTTTTTTGCAATTTCGACCACAAACTCAAAATATGAATTTTTCAAGGTCATTGAAAAAATTTCCGAAAAAAATGTGCTTCGATTTTTTCGAAAGTAGACACAAAAGAAAGCTGAGGAAACACTGAAGAGAAAGTTGGCTGACTTCAACCCGATATTTTGAAGTTTTAGTGGTCAAATTGAAACATACGTTATTTTGTACTATACGAATCATTTCAAATTTTTGCGTGATTTTTACGCCTATAAGGTTACTAACAGCCTGCAATGTAATCTTGAACTCTACTAAATTTAATTTCGAAAATCTCAAAAAAAAAAATTAAACAATATTTCTAAGTGGTGAAATTTGACGTAACCGACGGAGGCTGTTTCTCGAGATCCATACATGGTAGAAACTTAATTTTTGTTGCATTCGAATTTTGTCATCGGGTTTGCTTCCGAATCAATTAAAAAATTTATGTTTGACGAAAAATAAAGTTCCCGAAATTAGATTTTTCCGAAGTATTTTTTAGTATTCATGCTGTATTTTTTTATTTTTGAGCGCCTCAATCGATACCTAATTCACTTGGACCAGTCAGCCTGCAATTCAATCTGCGGACGAATCAAAAAATAGAAAAATCTCAAAAAAAATGTCAAAAATATTTTTTAGATGGTGAAATGGTCAAAATTTGAGGTACCTGAACTTTGCACATGTGTGCATCAAAAACTTAATCAGATATCGAGAAAACCAAGGTCATAGTACCACGTATCTATCGATTGCGAAATTGAGCTTTTTGTGTGAGAAGTTTTTTTGATACCCAGAGCTGGAATATGATTTTAATAAAACGCTTGAAGATATTGTAATCGGCAAATTTAACGTGTAAATAGTACCCCGAGAAAAACCTATTATTAGTGGCGCGTAACGAAAATAAAAAATTTCTTATATTTCCTTGCAAAATGATTTTATCGGTAAAAAAAGCTGAAACGACCTTTTTGGACGTATTTACAGCTCAATTATTTTCCGAAATTTTTTTTCATTTTATACAACATAATTAAATCTTTATTATTCTGAAAATAAGATTTTTTTGCCAAAAACTATCAATAATCACAAATTTCACAATAATCACAAATTTTCAAATTAAATTTTTTCAAAAACTAGATTACAATTTTAAATCGGGATTTTTTTTTTCAAAAAAAAGGGTGTACGTTTTTGCCTTCTTTTTTCCAATTTCCATAAATGTGAATTCTGCAGTTTTGATTGGTTTAATCTGAAAAGGACGTAGGTATTGCCGAAATTGATCGTTCTCATGAGCGGATAGCAATTAATGCAAATCGGAAAAAATAAAAGAAAAACGTTACATGCTGTATACCGCGTGAGTTTGAAGTGGCGAAGAAATTTGTGCTGAAATGAAAACCCTTCTCTTTGTGTAATCAAACAAAATTAATCAAGCGTGAACTGATGATGCATAAATTCGCGAAGGTTGATACTGTCATAACGAAGTGCCCTAGATTCGATCTGCTAAAATGCAAAAAAATGGTCTCAAATAAAAATTTCGATATGCATCGAATGTAAAATTAAATTTCATGAAAAAATAGCTATGAAATATTTCTGCCAGAATGTTAAAACTCTAGAAAATGGCATCACGGGCGCCCTAAATTTTGATCAACTAAAATTCAAAAAATGGTCCAAGCCAAAATTTCGATATCCAGCGAATAGAGAATCAAATTTCATGGAAAAATAGCTATGAAATATTCGTGCAAGAATTTTAAAACTCTAGAAAATGGCATCACGGGCACCCTTAATTTTGATCTACTAAATGCAACAAAATGGTCCCAAACCAAAATTTCGATATGCATTGAATGTAAAATATTTATAGAAAATATTTTATTCCTTGAAGATTAACGCGACCTTTCAATTTCTACTTTTGTAGCTATCAGCCGCAAATATTCAACGAGTTCAATTTCCTGTTATTTTTTTAAAATTGGTTTGAAATATCTCTACAGTAGTTACTCTGTTAGAGTTACCCCTGTTGTGGTTACCTTTTATCTGTTGTAGTTACCCTTTTTTGAGAAGTTCATGTCAGTTATCTGTTGGAGTTACCCCTTATAAAAAATCTCAAAAACTCTAGACTTTCAAAATTACATTTCAATTTTTTTGTATGGCACATTTTTATTTTTAATTTAACTCTTGAACATAATTGTTTTAATTAAACAGTAGGTGCGGTTGAAGAATGTTTTTAGAAAGCTAGTCATTTTAAGTTGTTTTTCGGGGGTTTTCCCGTAGGTATAATTTACAAAATTTCAGATTTCAGACATTTCTCGAATTCATTATGTGTGATAATTTTACACGAAAGCTTTTTTGAAGCATTTTTTCAAATGGATCGAATAAGCAAGTCCACTTTTTATATCAATATTCGGCGTTAGAAGTTTTACTGACAGATCTCTTAAGGCGCTCTTCCATGATGTTTGCCAGTTTCTGGTAGCCAAGGTGTGGATTCTCTTCACGTAATTTAATCAACAAATTTTATCCAAAATAGTTTACATATCGACCGTTCAAGCTCATTTTTATAAAGTGGCTTTTTTGAATATCAAATTTTTCGATTACTTCTTTAAACTAGAATTTTTATTTTGTTTAAATATGAAATTTAAAGTTATGTCTGTTTTTAAATACAAAAAACAGACAAAACTTAAATCAAATAAGTTAAAAAAAAGAACTCTGAAATGTGGAAAAATATTGAGTAATCATCTGTTGAAGTTATCCCGAGCAATCACTCGTTGTAGTCACCTTTTATCTGTTTGTAGTTACCTTTTTTTCAATAGTTCAGGGGTAACTTCAACAGAGTAACTACTGTAGTTTATTTCAGGGGAATGTCTCTGTCAATATTCAGATAAATTCAAATAAAAATTGTATGCATTCTCCGAAGTATTTTTCCAGTCTGATTTCAACATAAAAGTTTGACGTAAAATAGTGCTAGAGGGCAATGAGCAAAATTCAGCTGCTTTTTTTATGAACCGATCATTTCCTTAATTAATAATCCTGCTTGATTATCGGCTTGGGATAGGAAGAATATTCGGGTAACACAGCGGGCCGTCAGCATGTCTTTTTCCGACACAATTCTAGATCAAAGGGGACGAACCATTTTAATACATTGTTTATATTTTGTTGACCAAAATTTAGATTATTACTGCGAGAAATCAACTTATTTTCCGAAAAAATGGTTAAAAAGTTTTTAAAGACCTGTTTTTTAAAATTGTATAATATCAAAAATGGTATATAACAAAAAAATAAATAAGCTTATCTGATTTTATCTATTCAGAAAAAAACTGATTATCTTATTTATTTTTCTGCTATTATACAATTTTTGATACCTATGTTACGTTTTTAGTTTTTTCTTATTATAGATAGTTAATATTTCACTAAAGTTTTCTTCGCTACTTGAAACTAAAGCTTTTTCATCAAATATTCGATTTTGTTAACAAAACCCCGTTTTTTGTTTCACTCCCAAACCTCTTCATTTCAATTTTTTGTTTTCTCGCTACTTGAAATCACGGGGTACGATAACAAAAATTCTGGCCGATGTTGTCATATGCATAACAAAACATGAAACAAATTAAACTAAGTTTGGTTTTGATTTAATAGTTTTATTGAAAAATTCAAAGAAATCAAAGCAATATAATGAAAGCAAATATTATTCGTCTTCTCATTGGGTATGGCAATTTTTGTATAGTAAATTGGAGACATATAATTTTTATGAAAGCTCACATTTGAGCGTTCAAAAATTTTCTGACTCAAATCATGATTGACAGTCAATTTTTCACGTATGAGAGAATCATGCATTTCCGCGAGCAATCTTGTTGGTCATCTTCTGTTGAAATAATCGTTGTATCATTATTGAGCTCTAAATGATATCGATCATTATGCCTGGGTCACTTTAAAAACTTTATTTGCCTGTTAAAAGAATAGGGAATAAGTTTTTAAAGTTACCCAGGCATAATGATCGATATGTATTCACAGTTGAAGATTTTATTGGCATTTTTTTTGAAAAACTCACATAAAAACTCGGATACCATATTCGTAGGTCAGCTTTGTGTCTCGCGATTTCCCTTGACATTGTTGGTTGTTAAGAAAAAGCCAGCTGATAGGAGTTTCTAAGACATATTAATGGTTTTTGTGTTGAATAATCAATTATATGTATATGATAGAACCCTTTGCAATCAATATGCGATAATTTGGGTAGCATGATATCGAAACATTTTGGAATTTAAGTTCAGGTTCGCCCTTCTTCATAATAAACGGTGATATGTGCTGTTCACATGCTGTAGACTTGAGTCTGCAGAATGAGATTCGCCAGTAATAGGAAAAATTGAATTTGAGTATCTTAAAAAATAAAAATCAACTCAATTCGGTACAAAGTTGATCATACTTTAATATGCATCGCTTCTCCGTCTTAAAATTTTAAGGTTATCATTAATAGCGCTCAGTTCAAATGGTTCAAAATCACGTTGGAGAGGTGATTTTGATAAGGAAAAAGTTTTTGTAGACCTCTTATCTCTTTAGCAAAAAACAACATTGTAGAAATAAAATAACCATAAATATATGTCTATAATAAATTTGTTCAATTTCCACAATAAACTATTCTCTTCAAGTGTGGTTTAACTCTAATGAGATCATTCATGACTCTCATTTTCATGTACAAAGGATTCACAGTCTTTTTTGAAGTTTCTTTGGTTTGTTTTGTGTACCAAGACGTCTATCGAAAATTATGCGATTTATTGAGCTTTTCTTTATATTATTTTCAAATAAAGCATTTTCATAATCTTGCATTTTGATGTTAATATGTTTCGGCTTTCCCTTATGCGATCGCTTGGTTTCCGTTTCATTGTTTAACCAGTAACATAATCGGTTTTGTCTCTCGTCGAGGCAGGCCGATTTTTTGTAAAAATCGCTTCCGTTACAAAAGCGACAAAAACTTTATTTTTTAGATGACCAGAGATATCAGGCCAAAGAAGAGAATTAGAAAATTTGAGAAAATATGGATGATTGGATATGCTCGATATAATAGATTTTATTTAATAAAAATATTATTTTTTGGTGAATTTTTGGTCGATTTATTTTCGCTTGGCGAAATTGGCATTTGTCGCGGGTCGCGGAAACCAATTTTGGAAATGCTTATTTTTTGAGGGGAGTTCGATTTGGAATTAAGACCAACATGAAGACAAGGACCCTTTGAGGTTCCATTTCCTCAGAGTTAAAGACAAAAAATAAAAAAAGACAGATGAGTTGGAGTCCTTTAGATAACTGCATTTCTTCTATTTTTTTTCTAATTTTTCTCCGTTTCGTTAAAACTGAAGTTTCTCCCTAAGGGAACCTAAGCCCCCCTCTCCTGAATTTTTTGCATGTTTTTCATGGTAGTACACTGCTTGGAATTTGAGTCTGTTTTCAAATACTAATAATTGTAAGATATATAAAAAAACTTATCTTCGACTTACTGAAATAATTTGTAAATATTTAATGACAACGATTAAACTGTGTAAAAAATGTACAGAGATTATTCCAGTTTGATCAGAAATTTTTTTTTATAAACTCTTAAGTAATTCAAAATCGAGTTTCCATATGCTGCAAAGGATTCGGTATTGGCGAAAGTAGTTTACTATTATCTGAACAATTTGGGAGGAATGTCAAATAAATTTACGAGTTATTTCAAAACCTTATTTTTTAATAGAAAATGTTCCTGGTAAAGCATTTTTATTACCAACCTTCTTTTTTGATAAAGTAAACTGATTTTTTTATAATGTAGACTATTTGAACTACAAAATGATCCTACGTGGCAACGTTAAAACATATTAAATTCACTATTTTTTTGAAAACAGATGCACGATTGAAAGTACCATTTACCACGTTTTTTTTCAAAAAGAATTATAAATATTGCTTTAATTAGCCGTATTTTTTGGTGTCAAGTGGGAAAGAAGCAGTAATTATCATGACGTCACTACAAAGCATCTGTAAAGTCTGTTAATTTTTGTAAGTTAGATAAATTACCTGTGTGGTTTCACCAGCTCTGATTTTTTCAAGACTATCTCATCAAAAATTATTATTTAATTAATGCTACGCGCTATAAAAAAAGTGAATGGTTCTTACCCCACATAACTGCCGATTTTTATCAACATCATTTGTTTTTAAAAATTCCTTAAGTTCCCTATCAATTTAATGCTGAATTTAATTATTTTGTTTAAACTTAAACTCAATCAAGATATCGACCGAAATGGAGATTAGGTGTACCATTTAGTGTGAGTAAACCGTTCTTATTCAAACAAATTTTGGGATCTATTAATAATAGTGGTGATAGGATATACTGAGATTGTTGAAACTTTTTTGTAACTTAAAAATTTAAACTTTAAATTTTAGATATTTTTTTGCTTGTGACATATGGTTAATTTTCATTTCTTATGATACATATTACAAGAAATTATTAATTGTAGCAAGGATTATAATTAAATGGCTTGAATGCGTAAAACTTTTGCTTTTCTCCATTGATTTAGGTTAGAATTTAGAACTATTAACAAATTATATTTTAAAACTGCCCTATTAAGACCATACTATGAAGCCTTGTGGACTATACTTGACTAACTGTCGTAGCCACTCTGTACCCTTTTAGTGCGAATAAATAACAATAATTTCACCATCTAAAAAATAATTTTTGAACATTTTTTTCGAGATTTTTTTTTATTTTTTTGATTGGTCCGCAAAAGATTAATTGCAGGCTAACTGGTCCAAGTAAATATAAGGTATCGATAAGGGGCTCAAAAATACAGCATGAAATACTTAAAAAATATTTTGGAAAAATCCTATTTCGGAACTTTATTTTTCGTAAATCAAATTTTTTAATTGATTCGGAAGCAAACGATGACAAAATTTCCGATGCAACAAAAAGTAAAGTTTCTGTCATGTATGGATCTCGAGAAACAGCCTCCGTCGGTTACGTCAAATTTCACCATCTTAGAAATATTGTTTTATTTTTTTTTTGAGATTTTCGAAAAGAAAATTTAGTAGAGTTCAAGATTACATTGCAGGCTTCCTGTTGCAAGTTAAATTTAAGGTCCATCGATCACTAGCGTTCAAAAAATTAAAGAATAAATACTGAAAAAAATACTGTAGAAAAATTCGAATTTCCGAAATTTTTTTTGGGTCAAATCCGAAATTTTTTAATTGATTCGGAAGGAACCGATGCAAAATTTTGAAATGCAATATAAATTAAATTTCTCCATGTATGGATCTCGAGATCAAGCCTCCGACTTCTTGCGCTCCGCTGACCTCACTACTAGTCTCGCTTTGTAAAAACAATAAGATCGAGTGAACCAATTGAAGAATTCCCATTGGCCAAGCCTTCAAAGCGAGGAATCTGAATCACAGAGACAAGATCAGACAACGTCACTACTTTTTGACGTCAACACACTATGACGATCCGAGCATACACTAAACAATACTGGCAGGTTCTTCGATATCCCCTTAGGAAGTAGATTGTTAATTCTGGTTTGCGTTAGTACATGATACTACTTAACGTAATAATGTACTAGACCAAATCAGAATGTAACAATCTCACTTCCCAAGGGGATATAAGTGTGTAGGCATAATTAGTATCAGATATGACAAGTGTTGTTTTTTAATGCCCCCCAAGGCATATTACAAGTATATTCCAAGAACAATCAACGATAACTACAGTACCCCCCCCCCCCCCCGCGAAGTTAAAAGTTCGTACCACTTCTTTTTACTTTCTGTTATAACTACTGCTTTTGACGTCGAAGTTCACGGGACATGCAAGTATAAATCTTAGATAGTGAATAAGATTTTTGAAATTTTTACTTTTAAGAAATATTTTAGCCCGATGTCCCTAATTTTTTTGAAAAATGAATCATAAAAACTTTGAAAGTTTTGGACCCTTTCCTTAAGGGGTGGCCAATAAGCTTCTGGCCATAGTGGGCATTTTTTCACAGCGATATATGAAAGAAAAAAAAGTGAATTTTTTATTTATCTACAAAAAGTGTTCATTAAGGAATGTTTATATTTTGAATTTCTTAACATAACTCATTATCGTGGTGAATATTAAACGCACTTTTTCCACTGTACATCCATTTCACTTAACCGGACTATGAATTTTTCTTTGAAGACGATATTAACTTCAGACATTGTCGGGTGTAAATTTCATTATGCGCAAAAAGTCTTGTTTTAATTGCTTGCAGAGTAAAAAAATTCCTTTGATATCAAGTTTTTTTTCCACGAAAAATGGTGAAAATGGCACCAAAGTAGGAAAACAATTTTTTTTTGAGATAAAACATTACGTTTCAATTGGCGTTTTAAGATATAAAAAAATGTTCTTTCTTTCTGAAGAAATGGGCGCCCATTACAACCCGCAATTTTCTTGGAAATTTCTTGTTTGCATAAAATATTTTTATAAAATTTAGTGCCAAATGGCACTTATCGAGTGTACAGGCCAAGTGTTAAAATTTTCATCGATAGTTTCAGAAATTGATAATCGCCGCGACCAACTTCATTAGTGAACATACGGGATTTAATATAGATACAAAAAAATTAAATAAGTGTTTCTATGATTTTTCATTGGAATTTGGGAAAACCCCAATTCAAAATTTCGGGACATAGATTTGCGGCAAATTTTCATAATATTTTAAAAAAAGTTCGATAAAAAATGAAAAATAAAAATTTTATGAGTATTGCAAATTTTGGATCAACAATTTTCGTGACTCCGACACTCGGTTGCCGCTGTGAAAGGTTGTGAAAAAATCGTTTTTAAAGAAAAAGGAATGTGCTCTGAATTTCGCCAATGCTCACTCACTTTTTTTGAGTGAAGCGTAAATTTTGTTCCAAGTCCAAATTTAAAATGTTATGACGACCATGATCACTTTGGGTGGTAGCACCGGAAATAGAGGTGCCCGAAAGTCGAATGATTTCAATGATTTTAGGGTGCTTAAAAGATGCGCAAGCATCAACTTGTATTGGTAGCAATTTAAGTCACAGATGACCACAGGTTGGTCCTAGAAGGCATTTTTATGATTTGTGTGTGTAAATTGTCAATTTTAGCATAAACAAAATTTATCCAAGAAATTTGAGGAACAAATGTCCAATATAGAAATAAATGAAAGCCATCATAAGATGAGAATTGTCCTGGAGGTTCATTTTAACTTTATTTCAGGAAATTTTTAAAAAAATTTTGCCGATCCTGATTGTTGAAAAATAAAAATGCTCAAAAGTAACTTTTGACCCCGGTTAAACTCAAACCGCATGGATTAAATTAGACTATGATAACATGAATTTCAAAATTTGTTGACAAATCAGAAAATGGTTTGTTAAGGTACTCAAAACTGACGAAAATTGTCAAATTGTAAGGGGCTATTGCGTACTTTAATTTGACATTTCTCGGTGAAATTATTGAAAACCTAGAGCCTTATGTAAAAAAAACGAAAATGCTTATTTTAGATTCTATCCTTAATCTTGCGAAAAAGTGCATCACAAATTATTTTTGACCAATCAAACCACATTGGTACAGTATGTTTACAGAAGACCCTTTCCAAAAACTTGCAAAATCTATCTCTCTTACCCAAAACGGTTATAATCAAATTGAGCTCGGAATTTCACAGATCACGTAAAGTATGTTTGTCAGGGATGTGCCACTTTGAGCTACCACTAATAGGTTCTACTTTGTTTACTTAGTTAGTTTTTTTTTAGACGCAACGATTTGACTTTTCACCACCAGACGAACCGTATGAATATCACAAAACAGTTTTTTGTATTAAACTGGAAACTAGAAAAGCTCATTGCGCAAAAATTTTTTTTTCAATTTTCGAAAAAAAATTTTGAAAATTCGAGATTTTCAAATGACGGAGATGACCCAATCGAGTTGGTATCATACCGAAACTAGAAGAAATTCCTAAGACTCTAATGGCTGGAAAAGTAAAATTCGATGCGGGATATCCAGAAACTCCACTAGTATAGTAGTACGAAGTCAAGTTGTCTTAATATAAAATGGCTACCAAATTCTTAGATATTTTTTTCGATAGTTATGAAAATTTATTTTAAAAGATTTGGAGCACAAAAATAATTGGTAATGGGCGTTTTAGGCAATTTGTAGCAAAATCAGTTTTCGAAAGCGTGAAAGGGTACTTTTAAAGCCATTATACGTTTCGGATATAAACATTAGTGCACTCCAAAAAAATTAAATCCAAGATCGCTCAAAAACTATTTGCAGAATAATAATACAAAAATTCAAATTTTACTTTGACATATTATTCTCCGGATACTTTGAGCGATTTAACTGTGCCCTTAAAATTTAGTTGCAAGTTGGAACTTAAATTTTTCTGCCATATTTTTATCGAGTCTAATTAATTCGCTTGTTAGATGATCCACCACCTGTCTTTGATTCCAGATTTGGGAATTTAACTATTTTGCATAACTGTATTCTTGCGAAAAATGCCGATTTATTTTGCTCAACTATTGATTTAGCCGCAATTGTTGCTGTGCAACTTTTTTGTCACACTTTTTGTTTGCTCTGTAAATAAAATCAAAAAGGAAACAATAGAATATATTTGTTGGTAGCCAAGTGTGTGCTCCCGTTTGTCATCTTTTAAGACAGCTTTTTGTGGATCCAGTTTCGACTGAACAATTGTTAATAACGCCTATAACCGACGATTTATCAACAATTTCAGACTTCAAAATCATATCTCCTCTAAGAATATATTTGCGAAATGGCTTCAAATTATGTTAATCAAGTTATTCTCCAGAACATTTGTAAGATTAAAGACCACGTATCACTACCCTCGTGGTTTTAAAAAATCGATTTTTTAATTTTTGTTGAAAAACGTGCCAAAATGGCAAAGGCCGAGAAGGGGTTATTTTTATTTAATTGGGTTGAAAAATAAGCCCCAAATCGGCCGAGGCGAATTAAAGGTGATTTTAATATTTTTTATTTACTTTCTGTGTTGAAAAATGAGCCAATATCGCCGTAAGGTTTTATCGCGCTCGGCAGATTGTGGGCTTAGTTCTTCAAGTCATATTAAATGCGAAAATGTAATATATCTTCTTTATCGGCCTTCGGCCCGATTGGGGGGCTATTTTTCAACTTATTATATTAAAATATAAAAACCCCTTTATCCGGCCTTCGGCCATTTGGGCTCATTTTGTCAACAAAATTAATACCAAAATATGAAATCCCCTTTATCGGCCGTTCGGTCGGTTGGGAGCTCAGTTTTCAAAAAAATTTTAAAATGCGAAATAAATTGAAAAATAATTGTTGATGCACTTTTTCGCAAGATTAAAGGATACGATCTACAAATAAAACATTTTCGGTTTTTTTTCATGAGCTCTTAGTTTTTAGTAATCTTAAGTGGGGTGGAGCGTACGTAATTTTTTTGAGCCCTTAATAGAATTTATTTATAATACATTCAAATACGGTTATGCCTAAAGTTGACCCAAGGGATCTCATGGTGGCAATTTTTTTCTTCAAAACAATCTATAAAAAAAAAATCTCGCAATTTTCAAAATTCGAAATATTTTTTAGCTCTTACCCGCCATTAAACCGGGTTTCGTACATTGAATGAACATTTTTATTGGTAATATCCGAAAAAACGGTCTTATTACTGAACATCCGTCTAGGAGAAGTATCACTTTGAAGACGAAAAATTGTAAAAAATCGGCGTTCAAAAGTGATTCNGAATTCCATTGGCCAAGCCATTCAAAGCGAGGAATCTGAATCACAGAGAAGAATCAGACAACGTCACTACCTTTTCTGACGTCACACACTATGACGATCGACATAAAAATTACACTAGGCAGGTTCTTCGATATCCCCTTAGGAAGTAGATTGTTAAATTCTGGTTTGGTCTAGTACATTGATACTACTTAACGTACATAATGTACTAGACCAAATCAGAATTTAACAATCTACTTCCCAAGGGGATATAAGTGTTGTAGCATAATTAGTGATCTAGTATGACAAGTGTTGTTTTTTAAATGCCCCCAGGCAATATACAAGTATATTCCAGAACAATCAACGATAACTACAGTACCCCCCCTCCCGGAAGTTAAAAGTTCGTACACTTCTTTTTTACTTTCTGTTAACTACTGCTTTGACGTCGAAGTTCTACGGGACATGCAAGTATAATCTTAGATATGAATAAGATTTTTGAAATTTTACTTTTAAGAAAATATTTTAGCCCCAGATGTTCCTAATTTTTTTGAAAAATGAATTCAAAAAACTTTGAAAGTTTGACTTTCCTTAAGGGGGTGCCATAAGTTCTGCATATTGGTGCATTTTTTCACAGCGATATATGAAAGAAAAAAAAAGTGAAATTTTTTTTATCTACAATAAAAGTGTTCATTTTAAGGAATGTTTATATTTTGAATTTCTTAACATAACTAATTATCTGTGGAAATATTAAAAACCACTTTTCACTGTACATCCATTTCCAACTTAACCAGACTATAGAATTTTCTTTGAAGACGATATTAAACTTCAGACATTGTCGGGTGTAAATTATCATTATGCGCTAAAAAGTCTTGTTTTAATTCTGCAGAGTAAAAAATTTCCTTGATATCAAAGTTTTTTTTTCCACGAAAAATGGTGGAAAATGGCCAAAAGTAGAGAAAACAATTTTTTTTGAGATAAAAATTAACGTTCAATTGCGTTTTGATATAAAAAAATGTTCTTTCTTTCTGAAGAAATGGCGCCCATTACACCCGCAATTTTCTTGGAAATTTCTTGTTTGCATAAAATTTTTTATAAATTTAGTGCCAAATGGCACTTATCGAGTGTACAGCCAAGTGTTAAAATTTTCATCGATAAAATTTTGGACATGATTTGCGGAAAATTTTCATAATATTTCTAAAAAAGTCGATAAAAAATGAAAAATAAAAATTTTATGATATTGCAAATTTTGGTCAACAATTTCGTGACTCCGACCACTCGGTGCCGCTGTGAAAGGTTGTGAAAAATCGTTTTTTAAAGAAAAAGCGAAATGTGCATCTGATTTCGCAATGCTCACTCACTTTTTTGAGTGAAGCGTAAAATTTTGTTCCAAGTCCAAATTTAAAATTTTATGGACGACCATGATCACTTGGTGTAGCACCGGAAATAGAGGTGCCCGAAAAGTCGAATGATTTCAATGATTTAGGGTGCTTAAAAGATGCGCAAGCATCAACTTTG
>SCLH01001414.1:175282-199363 GCA_004367855.1 Oikopleura vanhoeffeni
GAACATGTCAATATATGAAATAAATGAAAGCCATCATTAGATAGAGAATGTCCTGGAGGTTCATTTTTAACTTTTATTTCAGGAAATTTTTAAAAATTTTGCCGATCGCTGATTGGTTGAAAAATAAAAATGCTCAAAAGTAACTTTTGACCCCGGAAATCAAACCGCATGATTAAATTAGACTAGATAACATAATTTCAAAATTTGTTACAAATCAGAAAATGGTTGTTAAGGGTACTCAAACTGACGATAATTGTCAATTTAAGGGGCTATGCGACTTTAATTTGACATTTTCTCGGTGAAATATATTGAAAACTAAGAGCTTATGTAAAAAAACGAAAATGCTTATTTGTAGATCTATCCTTAATCTTGCGAAAAAGTGCATCACAAATTATTTTTGACCATCAAACCAATTGGTACAGTATGTTTACAAGAAGACCCTTTCAAAACTGCAAAATCTATCTCTTACCAAACGGTATATCAAATTGAGCTCGAATTTTCACAGATCACGTAAAGGTATTTTGTCAGGGATGTGCCACTTTGAGCTACCACTAATAGGTTCTACTTTGTTTACTTTAGGTAGTTTTTTTTTAGACGCAACAGATTTGACTTTTCACCACAGACGAACCGTATGAGATATCACAAAACAGTTTTTTGTATTAAACTGGAAACTATAAAAGCTCAGGCCAAAAATTTTTTTTAAATTTTGAAAATTCGAGATTTTCAAATGACCGGAAATGACCCAATGTGGGTATCATACGAAACTAGAAGAAATTCTAAGACTAATGGCTGAAAAATAAAATTCGATGCGGGATATCCAGAAACTCCACTAGATAGTAGTACGAGTCAAGTTGTTTAATATAAAATGCTACCAAATTATTTAAATTTTTTTCGATAGTTATGAAAATTTATTTTAAAAGATTTGGAGGCACAAAAATAATTGGTAATGGGCGTTTTAGGGCAAAATATTTTAGCAAAATCAGTTTTTCGAAAGCGTGTGAAATTTTGGTTACTTTTAAAGCCATATACGTTTCGGAATATCAATTTAGTGTACTCAAAGAAAATTTAAATCGAAGATCGCTCAAAACTATTCAGAATAATACAAAAATTCAAATTATACTTGCAGCCTATAACTTTTGTAATGTAAATTCAATTGACTGTCGCAGATAATGTCAAATTTTGAAACATTTCATAAATAAGACGAAAAAAATAAGGCTTTTCAAAAATTGTTTTGCTCCTGGTTAACCTCATTTACCGGTTGGTTCAACATGCTATCTTAAAAATATAATTCAAAACGTCTTCCAGAGATTACGAACTAACTTATCAGAATGTTTTATTCACTTCCTATGTCTATGCCGAGAGAAATAAGCAATTCAAAAAGTCTTTTTTGCCTATAGAACCCCCTTAAGCGATTTAACCGTGCCCTTGAATTTAGTTTCAAACTTGGAACTGAAGTTTTTTCTGTCATTTATTTTTCATCGAGTCTAATTAATTCGCTGTTAGATGATCCACCACCTGTCTTTGATCCAGATTTGGAATTAACTATTCTGCAATAATCTGTATTTTTTGCAAAAATGTGCGATTTATTTGCTCCACTATTGATTTAGCCGCAATTGTTGCTTTGCTACTTTTTGTCACACTTTTGTTTGCTCTTTAAATAAAATCAAAAAGGAAACAATAGAATATATTTCTGGTAGCCCAAAGTGTTTGCTCCCATATTTTCGTTCAGATATATTCGAAGTCATATTTCGTCAAAGAATTTGTACTACATCGGTAATTTGTCATCAAAAACCAAAATTTTCAGCTTTTTAGGGACGACCACCCGGGTTGGCAGTAAAACGACATAAATAAAAACCGCAAATTTGCCGTTTCACTGTGTATCAGTAAATCGACAAAAATTTGCAAAACTGAAATCGGCAAATTTTTTGAAACAAATTTTTTGAAACAATTTTTGTTTCTTCAGAAATAATACTTTCTAGAAAAATTTGCCATTTCACTGAGTTTACCCGTATCGTTTTTTGCCGTTTCCCTGAAATTTATTTTTTTGCCGTTTGACGGTGTTTTTTATTTTTTTGCTGTTTATCTGAGAATTTTTGCCGTTTGACTGATATCCCTTTAACACCTTTTGCTTAATCTAGGATGTGTGGGCTGAGGGAGCCAATCCTAATGCTCCAAAGACTACTCCTAGCCACTCATGAGGCCGCTTTTCAGCCCGCACATCCTAGACTAAGCAAAAGGTGTTAAAGGGATATACAGTCAAACGACAAAACCGTCAAACGTAAAATTTGCCGTTTGACTGTATATCCCTTTAACCCGACCCGACCACCCCTTTAAGTCAAATTAACCATATTTTTTGCCTGCACAAGCAAACCCATTTTCCAGTTTTCCTAGACTGGTCTTCCTGAAGTTCAGGACCTGAACTTTAAATAGAATAATTATGCTTGATCTGTTATGAAATCTGTGATTCAGGATGTTGCGGTCGGATTATTATCAATAAAATGCTCGATAAAAAGTTGACTGATAAGAATAAAAATAATGCTAACGCAAATTTTTAGCAAAGATCATTTTACTCTCATAGAACGAAAATTCCAAGCCAAGGTAAGTTTCGAATGTCAAATTTTATTTTTTTGTATTCAAATTGAATAATTAAATACGTTAGAAAAAATTGGTGTTATAAACACATCAGTTTGATAATGCTCTTTACTTGTAAATGTTTTTTTTTTATAAAAAATAAAGTAAAATTTTTCTTACCAAAATCGAAAACTCCATCAGTTTGATATTTTACTTTTGATCAATTCAAAATGTGATGAAAATTTTGTGATTTCACCGAAATTGAGATATAAAATATACCGTATATTACTGAAATCTTCCGAACTTAGAAGAAAATTTTCTGAATGCTTTAGGTCCAAATTTTGCTCAGTCAATAATCCCCACGCATTCAGCATCATATTGATCTGGTCTTTGCCGACCACACACGGAGTGTAGATTCATATATCAACGTTGAAATTTAACAAAATTAGTGCTCGAAATTTGTATTAAACACCCTTTCGTCATAAAATTTTTCTCAGCAATTTCCTGATTATAATCATGGTATTTTCTGTACAAGTTTCATTTATTCCCATTAGACAATCGTCTGCGAAAACTTCCGGAATTTAGTTCCACGAAAATTATTTGTAATAATCGGGAAACAATGTGAAATCACTACATCCGCACGATGATTGTCCCAGGTACAAATTACGAATTTTCTTATGCTAAGTTATTATTTACACCATTATGTTAATAAGGGGTCTTCACGGCAAGTTGAGCGTAATTCTGAGCTCTAACTAGGTACATCCGGTGATTGTGTTCAACTCTATTCAATATCACCTTCTCATGACCAGCAAAAAGTAGTGTTTTTTGAACAAACTCAGCAAAAATTTTTTGGTCGAAACAATAAAATTAAACAATATATTTGAATTATTACCACTTTTTCTCACCATCGAAAGGCAGCTGAACTAACTTGTAATTCGTGAGAGCGTTTTTTAACTAATCTTTATAAATTATAATAGATTGAAGATGGTGGTTAATCCTGAATGGAGATATTATAATCTAGGTGTAAGAAAAGTTAATCTATTCAGTAAAATTCTGCTGAATTGTTAACAGTAAATAAATCACATTATTGTCTTTGCTTGCTAGTCACTGTAGGAATCTGGAATTTTGTACAATTCTAACCTATCCAAAGAATACAATTTTTCGAATTTTAATTCATCTAATATGCTATAATAACGTTGGAACGACAAACCTTTTTTCTGCGAAACATTGTTTAATTAGATTTTATTTGTAGCCCTTGAAAAAATATAATGTTAAGTACAAAAAAATTTTTAGAAATTGTTAGCTACTGCTCAAAAATGAGAAACCGTTTTGAAATTTAAACTTGAAATTTGTCTTGAAATATTTTTCGAAACAAATTTAAATTTAAAAATCAAGCATAAAAATTTCAATAACGGTTGCTCATTTTTGAGCAGTAGCTGACAGTTTTTTTAAAAGTTTTTGTAGTGAACGTCATATTTTTTAAAACGCTACAATTTGAACATATTCAAAAGTTGTTTAACAAAAAATATTATGCCGTTCCTACCTTAGCCTATAAGACTTATAGTGAAAGAAAAACACACCCTAAAATATATAATTTAAAATTAATCCATTTTGTAAACCTGTATAAAAGTTCTATTATTTTCAAAGCCGTTCTGTACCATGAGAATGCGAGTAAACCAAATAATAATAATAATTAGTGATCAGTTTCTATCATGATTAGTTCCTATCATGATTAGTTCCTATCATGATTAGTTTTTAACGCATAGTAAAGCAGAATTTAAATCTCTTATAAGGTACGACTACCGTCTGAGTGTCAAGTGGCGTCGAGACAAAAAGTGATTTCTTGAAAAATTCCACTAGGCTAGAATATAATTTTCGCTCGATTTTTGAAAGAAAAGTATCCGGTCTGATATCATAGTAAAAAACGGACGTTTATTTTATATGTTTCTCCCAACTATCCAGAATGTTTTTCGAGTATGTGTGGTATCAATAGTCCATACCAAAAATGCTTTCAGAGCATGTTAAGGTTCATATTGTTCATTGAAAAATATAGAGAATTTTGACCGGATACTTTTCTTTCAAAAATCGGGCGAAAATTATATTCTAGCCTAGTGGAATTTTTTTTTGAATATAACAGATCATTGATCTGTTATATTTCAATAACCTTCCGTTCTATAATAGTTTTGGTCAGGTATATATGTATAAATTTTTTCTGGTTTGACTTTAGTAATAATTATCTTTTTTTCGGAGTTGTTAAAATTAATGTGTTTGATCGGCAACAAACAAACATGACAGTCAAGTCAAAACTCAGCTCTGGCACGCGCTGTGCGGGCATCTGACGTTTACAAACGATTTAATTTAGGATTATTTATTAATTATGAAAAATTGCTGTTATTTAGGTCATGTAATATTTTCATAGCACTAAATCTTGCTTAACAATCATCTTTTAAGACGATTTTAAATAAGGAATTTCAAAAATAAAACATCGGTTTTAATGTGTTTAAGGGGGTATGCGACTCTGATTAAATAAAGGCCTTAGAGGCATTAAACATGCTTGAAATTGATACGGGGTGTAATTAAGTGTACTAAGAACCAAATAATCAAAAAAAAATTCGAAATTTTCGCATTTTTTCGATTTTTTTCTAAGTATTTGTAAAAAGATGAAGTTAAAAATAACGTTTGCTCAAATTTGAACACTAAAACTTCAAAATATCACCTTGACGTTAGCCAACTTTCTCATCAGTGTTTCACTGGCTTTCTTTTGAGCCTACTTTCGAAAAAAATCGAAGCACTTTTTTTCGGAAATTTTTTGGAAAATGACCAAAAAAATCATATTTCGAGTTCTAGCTCGAAATTGCAAAAAAGCGCTCGAGAGACTTTTACAATTGTTCTAAGGAATACTTATAAAAATTTGAGCCATTTTTGCAAATATATCTCGGAGGAGATAGATTTTGAAGTCTGAAATTGCGAAAAATCGTCGGTTATTTTGGCGTTCTAGAATTGTTCAGTCGCCGGATCAAAAAAAGCACTCAAAGAAAAGATTGGCATACTCCCGTTACGTGATCTGTGAAAATTTGAGCTCGATTTGATATACCGTCTGGGAGGAGATAGTTTTTTGCAGTTTGGAAAAGGTCACCTTGTTACGATACTGTACTATTGGTGTAATAGTCAAAAATAAATTTGTGATGTATTTTTTCGCAAGATCAAGGATAGATCTACAAATTAGCATTTTCGGTTTTCTCATGAACTGTTAGTTTTCAGTATATTTTCACCTAGAAAATGTCAAATCAGAGTCGCATACCCCCTTAAGCTATCTTGTAGATAATTTTTTTCTGGTCATTTTAAGACGTAGGATTTTTTTTGTTCTTCAAAAATTTTCCACAAAAAATCGATTTTTCGGTGAATTTTTTGTGATTTCACAGGTAGTCTAGAATCCAGTTCTAGCGAAGCCGTATGAAGTGCTAGAAGGCTGATTTTTTGGCCAGTGAAAATTAAGCGTTTTTCGGTTAGCTGTTACTTTGATTGAGGGTCGGCGACCAATATTTGACCTCTAATGACCGGTCAAAGTTCAAGGTCAATCTCAAGTTCATCGTATAAACTTAAAAGTACCCCCAAAAGAATCGGAAGAGTCGACTTACTGATAAGCGTATTAGAAACTATGGGTCAATTATATACTGTGAGGTCGCTAGAGTGCAAAAACTGGTCAGCACTCAAGGTCAATCTTAAGTCCAGTTTTGCCTCTCTAGCGACCTTACGGTATAAAATTGACAAATAGTTTCTAATACGCTTATCAGAAAGTCGACACTTCCGATTCTTTTGGGGGTACTTTCAAGTCTATACAATGAACTTGAGATTGACCGGTCATTAGAGATCAAATATTGGTCGCCGAACGTCAATCAAAAAAACGGCTAACCGAAAAACGCTTAATTTTCACTGGCCAAAAAAATCAGCCTTCTAACACTTCATACGGCTTCGCTAGAACTGGATTCCAGACTACCTGTAAAATCATGAAAAATTGACCGAAAAATTTAATTTTTTTGACAAATTTTTGAAGAACAAAAAAATCCTACGTCTTATAATGACCGGAAAAAAATTCTCTACAAGATAGCTTAAACACATTAAAATCGATTTTTAATTTTGAAATTCCTTATTTCAAATCGTCTAATGATCTACCGATTGTGAACGAAATATTTCTCAGATAAAAACGGTGACGAAAAATCTTGTCATTCGTTGTCCTCACACTAATTCAAAAATCGAGTATTATCTAAGGGAACTAGCTGGCTGTATTAAAAGCTTTATTTTAAATTATTACGTGAGATTTGCTTACAAATCTTCAAAAATCGAACAAATATACTGTACCTTAAAGATAAGCTTATATTGAAGCTTTAGATAAGTTAACTTCGATACTCAGGTGCAACGACGACTCCCTCACAAAAACTGCTTCGACAATAAGCAATGTTTCACATTTTTCTCTCTGGCGCAGAATTGTTTTTCACAAATTTGAAAATTAATATTCGAGAAATTTTCTGATCATTGTGAATAACTTGCGATTAATAGGATTAAGTAATTGTCAATTAAAAATGCAACTTTGCAAAAAATCTAATTGGGTTTCGCTTAATCGAGATATATTTGGTTTGTCTATAAACAAGATACGTCCCACGTAAACATTAATTTTGGAAATTACACACAAATATAATTAGTTTAATTTTTCAGTGAGTTAACCCTCACGGGCGCGCATTGAGTTATAACTTTATGGGCGCGTCTGTGTGACAAAGATTGTTAGTTCTAGTCAGATAATTAATTAGTACTCTTTAGCGCACAATGCGTTCATGTTCATCTTTTCTATAAAATATACTATTTTTCATTATATTTGCTACTTCTTTTTTTACTCCGGATTATTAACCATAAA
Organism: Oikopleura vanhoeffeni; assembly: GCA_004367855.1. Lineage (NCBI taxonomy): Eukaryota > Metazoa > Chordata > Appendicularia > Copelata > Oikopleuridae > Oikopleura > Oikopleura vanhoeffeni. The sequence goes on from SCLH01001414.1 coordinate 182,763, forward strand.
TTTGTCGTTTTCCGAAATATTTAATTTTCTGTTTTTAAAATATTTTAATATTGCCTTAATTTCTTCAATACATCTTATTTCAAATTATCTCAGATAATACTATATGAGTAAAATCAAGTGTTCTAGTAAAAGTGGGTCTATACGATTCACAGAGCTAAAGCTCGCTGATGAGTTATTTTCGAATATCATTTCATAATCTTGAAAGCCTTAGAATTTCATTGTCTGTCGTTTGACACTTCTCAAGAGAAAATCTGATTATATTAAGTATATCTCTGGAACTTTTTTTATTCCATTTTAAAGCACAAAAGTCAAAAAATCGACTTTAGCATTTTCGACTATGATTTTTTTTTTCGATTCAACTGCGGAAATTCAAAAACAATATTTTTATATAGCTTAAACTGCTTAAATACATCTTATCTTAAATTATATCCCCTATTCACACTTTTGTTAATATCCCGGCCTTGATTAGGAAACGTAGTGTGTTTTTAACTAGTAGGGCCGGGATATTAACAAAAGTGTGAATAGGGGTGAATATATGGTTAGATATCTCCAGAACTTTTTTATTTCATTTTTAAGCAAATTTTGGGTCATTTTCCAATTTTCAATTGCCAAAAAATCGTCTTTTAATCAAAAATTTCCCTCTGTCAAAATCCCCCTAGACTTATTTTTAACCTTGATTTCGGCCAATCAGAAATCAGAACCACAAATTTTCGAAAAGTTTCCAAAAAAAGTTTCGTCAGAAAATAAAACTATTTATCTCCTAAGATTTTGCCTCTTATGGCAATATCAAGGAAATTCTTCAATCGCGTTCACCCTACTTTCCTTGTAAATTACAGTAACAATTCCTGCAAACATCCCGTTTTATGCCTTGTTGATCTTCAGCTATCACAAATTGTGATTCATAATGGTCACTTACCAAATTCCAGAAAACTGTATACAGGGGGAAGCCTCATATCCCCTATTCACACTTTTGTTAATATCCCGGTCCTACTACTTAAAAACACACTACGTTTCTTAATGAGGGCCGGGATATTAACAAAAGTGTGACTAGGGGATATCGCCGGCCCAATATATAACCGAATGTGCCGAAATTGCCGAAAAAAACTTACGAAATTTCACGATTTTTAGCAAAAATCCTTCCAGTGCCGATATCGCCGAATTGTGTGAGCGCTTGAGGTTTTTATTTCAAATTTCTTTCGGTGCGCCATGAATGACTTAATATTTTACAGGTTGTACTTCCAGTATTTCCAACATCCAGTTTTTTAGAAATTTGTATTTTCACTATAAAATTTTTTATAAGACATGTTTTTTCTTTATAGTGGCGGACTTTTAGCGCCTACGCATTTTTTATTTCAAAATTGTAGAAGATAATAAGTTGACAAAAAATATAAACAGTCAACTCCAGAAACTTTTATCCATGTGCATTCGCTGCAAATGAAGAGCTTCTGTGAATTTTTTATTTCATTAATTTTTCTCATTTTGGTTTATCTATGATATTTGGTGTGGGATTTCTCAAATTATTTCCGAGTAAATTTTCTTGATTATAGATTTATGATTAAATTCCGAGATACTCAAAATGTCCCCTTTAAAGTACCGGGGATAAAGATTGTCGCCAAGTTTGTATTCAAACATTTTTCCTGTATCCGATTAAAACCGATGATTAAGAAAATACTTTTATGCCCGACTGTTTACAAAAGCGAATTTTTTTGGTGAGAACTTCTTCACTGAGAAAAATAAGTACATTTTTTCATCGATAAAGACGCTTTGGGGTTAAGCCTGTTTTACTCTTACAACGTCAAAAAGTGCAATTTTTGTAGCGCTTCCGATTTTTTGAAGATGAATTGTCTAATAAATTGACCTCAAATGGGAAAATATTGAGATTTTGAGATTAGGGCCCTTGACGAAAAATGTTTCTGGTCGGATAGTTATCATTTATTCACATTGTCATATCAAAAATCGGTACCTATTAAATCGGAAATAGTTGTCTGAAAGATAATAAATAAAAAAACAATCAGAATGACATCTCAAATCTTATGATCCTTATGAACCAAAATGTTTATAATAGTTTTAGCTTATTTGTAATGACATATTTATACGAAGGAAAAGCAGTTTATCATTTGTTTTGACAAAAATATCGTTTCTCAATAACACATTGTTTGGAATTTTCAGTTAACAGATGAACAAGAGTTAGTTTACCTAATTTAGGTAGTGTTCAGAATTCTTACATAAGTCCTTGATTCTGGTGAAGATGGTAAATCAGATATACGTAGGCCTCCTGAGCAAAAAATCAGCTACCTGATAAAAAGGTCATATAAATCTGAAAACTTCAGACATTGTGTAGTTTTTGACCGTGAAAATTATTGCTGAAAATATTGAACAAATCGGCTTTATTTCTTTAATGTCGATTTTTCTAGAGTTTTATACTTTTTTTTTGGGGGGGGGAACAGCGGGAATCGATCAGAAATACAATTATCCTATGTGTAATAAAAATTTCTTAAAAAAGGTATTTACTTCTGATAATCGTGAAAATACCTAACAGTTGGAAAAATTGTCTAGGTCAAATTTAATAATTCAATTTGCAGCCCAAAAAAGAAAACCCGAAAATAATTTTTTCTATCATCTGATTAAAAATTTTATGTTTTGTACTAAAATTTTATGTTTTGTTGTTGCCGATTTACCGTATAGCCGATTAACTATCTTAGCAGGATTCTGAAATGGCACATTCATTAGAAACTGACAATTTTAACAAAAAGGTGAGATCTGAAGCAAAGATTATTTTCAATTGTAAAAATTAAGTTTTCCGGTAATTTATAAGTATACAAAATTTGTTTTACAAATGAGAAGTTTTTTTCAACCTTCCAAGAGAGCATTTTATATCATTTCCCATGCAAAACAACCCCACACAAGACGGTGAATCCACACAATACAGTATGATTTACTTTCATTAGTACTGTATTATTTTATCTTGAATTTATTTTCAAAAAATGTGATTTTAGTCTCACAAACGTAAAAAAACGTATCGAAAAGCTTGAAACTTTTTTTACAATAAATTTTGATTTTTCTTCAAATAAAGTCACCAAATACAGGGGTAGGCCCAATATCGCCGAAATTTTTTTCCAACAAAAATTCGGCGATATTGGGCATTTTCGGCACTTTCGGCGATATAGGGACAGAAATATTTTTATTTGTTCAAAAATGAAAAACGCGTGGTCGTTCGAACTAGCCTCATGATTTGAAAAGCTTTTCAATTGTATGATGAGTTTTACTATAGGTTAAGGGTGGCATCGATCTGGCAGATTGCTACATTTTTTCAGAGCGATATGAAAGAAAAAATGTGAAAATTTATTTTTTATCTTCAATAAAAGTGTTCATTCTTGCAAACGTTTATATTTTAAATTTCTTAACATAACTAAGTAACTGTGAAAATATGAAAACCACTTTTCATTGGAACTCCATTTTCAACTAAACCCGATGTTAGAATTTTGTTTTAAGACAATATTAATAAACTTCAGACATTTTCGGATATTATCCGCTAAAAGTTTTAAAACTTGTCTGCACATTACAAAATTTCCTAAATATAAAAGTTTTTTTCCATGAAAAATGGTCAAAAATGGCCAAAATTAAAGAAAAACAGCTTTTTTAGGAATGAAAATTGACCTTCAATCGTGTTTTAATTTTAAAATATCCTGACTATCATAAGAAATGGCGCCTTTCACACCCGAAATTTTATTGTAAATTTTTGCAAAAAAAATTATATATGAATTGCGTGCCTAATGGCACTAACCGGTGTCACAAACAAGTGTTGTAAATTCCATCAGTGGTTCAGAAACGATATTCGATTGACCCTTCCATCGGTTGAAATACGGAAACCAAATAGATACCAGAACATTTCGCAAGTGATTCTGCCTGATTTTTTATAGAGATATCAAAAAACTACTTATAATAATTTGGACTTGATTTGCGGAAAATTTTCATAATATTTATAAAAAAGTCGACAAAAGATATGATTTTTCAAACCGCGGCCAGAAAATATGTATTTTTTTTTGTTTTTACCCACAGATTTCAATGAAAAAATTCGTAAAAATTTTTTTAATGCTTTGATTTTTTTGGAAATTTTTACGAATTCAAAAATTAAAATTCGAACTCAAATCTTTCCCAAAATAGATAAAAATGATTTTCATGAGCTGAAACACATTTATTCTGGTTAAATTAATGATAATAAGCACAAAAAAATAAACGAACTAATCATTTTCGTAAGTTAAATTGACTCAAGTTTGCCGAGTCGATTCCATTCCCTTAGAATGAATTATAATATCAAAATGTGTAGAATTACCAAACGCTATCTAATACAAATTCAAAAAAGTAGATTTGAGAAATTTAATCTTGAAATATGAGTTTATTCGTGACGCACTCAAAGCAATTTGTAACATAAACCTTAAACGCCCACGCAATTTCGGCAATATTGGATCATTCGGCGAATTAAGCTTGAAATCGTAAAATTGCGTAGGTTTTTTCGGCGATAGTAGGAAATTCGGCGATATTGGGCCGGCGATATGGGGCCTCTCATGTTATTAGTTAATTATCACGAGAAGATTTCGTTTTACGGAATCTGACAAAGTTTAGAAAACATCAGATCTAAACTCCTAAGTTTAAACAAGAAACATGGTTCAGTGTGTGAGTCCAAAATTATGTTTACAGGAGACGCATCTTGTTTATAGCGATATTAAATATATTTTGAAACAGGGCTTATAATGAGTCAATTCAACAGACAGTGTATTCAACAGACATTCAATGTATTGAGGTTGGCCGGCGGTCTGAAGCAGAACGCAAACGGAAGGCCTTAGTAAATTGCAATTTTGTAACAATTTTTTCCATGGATTTTTTATTCATTTTTTTTTCTCTTCTTAATTGGTCAAAATAAATCGATCAAACGTCATTTTACATCTCATAAATAGATTCGTGAGCCTAGCTATCAAATTTGATTTTTGCGCACCAATTTTTTTTTTTTTAAATTCACATTTATACTGTTATTTATAAAAAGACATACTAATTTATTTATCTACGTTTCGATTTTATTTATCATTCTCAAGATTAATCTTATTTGAACTTCAGAGTTTTAAATATCAAAATCGCACAATACTAGAATTTACGAAAAAAATAAAAATTACTAAAATGGCACATTAAGGGGATGGTGGTTCCTAATTTGACATATCCAAGGTGATCATGCGCGAAATAGGAAAATATTTTAGTAGTTCTGAACATACAAGATTGTAGATCCCACCTTAATCTCAAAAATCAGACTCACAAAAAAAAATCGGCCTTACACCCCTTGTATTATGTCTATAACACAGCACACTTTCCATATTTCAAAACCTATCTCGTTCCTGGTTCTTTAATCAAAAGCTTTGATATTCACCACAGATAAAGGAACTTAGTAAACTTAAAGATTCTAGTTTTTTATTTTTCTCAATTTCGTCACATCTCGAATCCTTGAAAACCGCCGATGTTAACCATTTTCGTCCTTGTAAACCTATCTCCCTCCCTGGTTTTTGATTTTTTTTGCATTTTTTATTATTTGAAAGTAAGATATAAAAAAGTCAACAAAATCTTGTTTTTGAATATTTGATTACAGTGCGTAAAACTGTAGAATTTGTCACTTGAGTAGACCGGAAGTAAACCTTATTGTCGGATGAAATCGAAAATAAGTTTAAATTAAAGTCCTGCTTTCACTGACTTCAAAACTGCCAATAATGTTACAAAGTTTTACCAAAATTTAAAAGTTAATCGACTTTGTAGATAAAAGTTCTTAAAAAAATTTGAAAAAATCCCAAAATTTCAAATTATTTTTTTCTTTTTTTGGGTTAATTTGGTTTTTTAAATGAATTATAATCGATTTGGTTCATTTTTATGACATAATAACTGCATAAAATGTAGGAACCACCATCCCCTTAAGTGCTAAATTTTTACTACATTTTGAATATCAAATGTACAATTCGATATTTAAGGCCTTTTTCAAAATAATTTGAATGCCTTTGAATCTTTCATACTGTTAGTATGTTTAAACGATATTAATATAGAAGATAGCACTTCCACCCAGGGATCGACATGAAGGAAAAACAAATCGTATTGGATCGGATCGAGTTTCTAATCCAGTTTTGCCGATCCCTGCTTCCACTATTAATATCGACTTATAGAAACAACCGAATGGTGAAAGTGCTAATTATCGAGGATTATCAATAATATAACAGTCGTCTGAACCAGAACCTCCGGCAAGCCAGCAAATTTTTGTGGCTTGACTTGGCTTGGAAACCAAAAAAATTGGTGGCTTGGCTTGGATAGGTTTTTTGCTTGGCTTGGTCTTTGGCTTGGCTTTGTTTTTGGACTGGTTTTCATAATTATCAATTAAAAAAGCAGAAAATAACTCTCGCTTTTGGGTACCAAGCCAAGCAAAAAACTGAGCCAAGCCACCAACTTTTGATCGTGGAAGTCGCTAAAATGGAAGTCGCAAATATTATCAATAATAATTCTAGAATTAGTTTATGTTTTTCGTATTTGGCTTCCTGAACGTTCCTAAGCAATTTGCTTTACTTTTTAGCCATTCATGTAATCAAAAAGGTTATTATTAAGGAGCTTCCAAGTCGGAACTTCAGACGATGTTATATTATTGATAATCCTCGATAATAAGCACTTTCACCATTCGATTATTTCTATAAGTCGATATTAATGGTGGAAGTGCTATAGCATGCTAACGATAATCCGTAATTGCCTAGACTCATTTAGCTGAACTGTATTTTATTTGGTTGTTCATTGTTGAGAAAACTAAGAAACAGTTGAAAAAATTTTTAACATATTTTTGAAAAGCCTTTGTTTTCGACTGGTATTGGCTCCGGATTTTCTAGTGCATACAAATGGAAAAAGTCTCATTGAAAATCATCAACTTGTTCTGGAAGTTTGCACTGCAAGCAAAACAATACAGAATATAACCCCTGTGGGCATTCAAAAAAGATCACCAAGAAGGCACCAGAGCCACTTTTATAGCTCAGATTCAGTCGGTTATTGAAGAAAATTCTTAAAAGATCAACCATTAATCTTTTTTCAGGATAAAATTAAAGAGTAAAATTGGTGAAATTAAAATTCTAGAAATTTAAGAATGGGCCTCAAAATTGCACTTATCAAAAAGTTCTTTTAAATTGAAAACTATTTCGAAAATCTCTAAACTGGTTTAACGTCAATATGGACTTTTTTAGAAAAATTATAAAAAATTTCCCCAAATCAAGTCCAAAAATTTTTGTTGGTGGTTTTTTGAAGTCTCCATAAAAATCAGGCAGAATCAAATATTAAATGTTCTGGTATCTATTAAATTGCCGTATGTCAACTAATCGTTAGGTCGCGCGTTTATCATTTTGAAACTGTTGATGAAATTTTTAACACTTGACTGTACACTCGATAAGTACCATTCGGCATTGAATTTTTAAAAAATTTATGATCGCGAAAACTTCCCAATAAAATTGTGAGTGTAGTAGGCGTCATTTTTTTTGATAGTCAGGACATTTTCAATATCAAAACGCAATTTAAGATCAATTTGTATCTCAAAAAAAGTTGTTTTTCTCTACTTTTTGCCATTTTTTACCCTTTTTCATGGAAAAAAAAACTTTGATGTTCAAGAAATTTTCGAATGTGCAGAATTTTTAGGAGACTTTTTGACGGAGTACACCCGAAAATAAGGAAAGTTTATTAATATTGTCTTTAAAAAAAATTCTATAGTCGGGTTAAGTTGGAAATGGATGTACAGTAAAAAGTGTTTTTTTATATTTTTAACTATACTTAGTTATGTTTATAAAATAAAAATGTGAACGTGTGTAAGAATGAACACTTTTATTAAAGATAAAAAATAAATTTCCACATTTTTTTCTTTCAAATATTGCTCTTAAAAAATGTACCAACCTGCTGGACCTATGCCACCCTCTTTAAACATACTAACAGTATGAAAGATTCAAAGTCATTCAAATTATTTTGAAAAGGCCTTAAATATCGAATTGTACATTTGATATTCAAAATGTAGTGAAAATTTAGCACTGCCATTTTAGCGTGCCAAAATTTAGATTGCCATTTTAGTAATTTTTATTTTTTCCAAAAATTCTAGTATTGTGCGATTTTGATATTTAAAACTCTGAAGTTCAAATTAGGTTGTCACCTGTCGAGGCCAAAATCGAGACTAAGAGTGGTTAATAAAAATCTGAGGTAGCATTCCGTGATAATTTTTTGTGAAAAAATTGAAAAAATCATTTTGGAAATTCGAAAATTTTCGAGATTTTTTAAATTCGTTCTCGAAATTCGAGATTTTCAAATGACAGGAAACTAACCTTATATGGGTATCAAACGAAAGATGAATAAATTCTAAGAACTTTTGGCTGAATAAATAAAATTTCAAAAATCAAGCTTTCTTGGCGATTTTTATAATGGTAAATTTTTCATTTCAGCTATGAGTCACTTATCATTTATAAACTGGAATGTCGACAAATTATTGTCCATTTGTTTGATGGTAGATAAGGTTTCAAGAGAACATTTTGTAAATTTTCAGCAAATTCTAAAATGTTTACCCCGGGCTTGTTTTTGAAATTGAACTTTCTGCGAACTTCAGTCTCTTTCGAATTATTCTATGGTTCGAATATCTTGGCTCTACATCAATGGAGTATCAAATGTTCCATTTTTGTCTAGGCCCAATCTGACAGCTGGTGACATAAGATTAATCTGAGAATGATATAAAAAATAATCTAAACGTAATAATAATAAGTATGTCTTTTTATTATTCTGAAAACATTATTTTTCGAAAAATTATAATTATGATTGTATATTAATTGGCTAAATGCAAGTCTGACTCCCTTATATTTTTTTTCTCGTAATTTGATTTGGCAATCAATTTTTATGCGTATTTTTAATACAGTCAATTAAATTATTTTCAAATAGAGGACCATTTTTTTAAATTGCAGAGCCAATCAAATTTATGACTCTTCAATTGAAAAATTAATAATTTTTATTAATGTAGACTCATTTTGTACGAAAATTCCTACGGGCCCCGGGGGCACATACTAAAATTATATTTTTCAGAGTTGATGCAACGGATGTCAGCATGATCATTAATTTTGGGAAAACTGGTCTGGGCACCAATTTGTGTATTTTTTGTGACGTGGCACATTTAATGTGTGAAAGGTAATGATCTGAATGAACATCTCACACTGCTAATCTTGTATTTTTATATGTGCAAGTTAGAAAATCATCTGTGTTAACAGCAGCGCTCATTTTCAGGACTTTATTCATCAAAAAATATTGGTAAATTAACGCTATAATGCGCAGCTATACGCTAAACAACGGAATGTAGTTTACCTTAGTAACTCAACAAAAATGCCATCCAGATGGCCTTTCTAAAGAAAAATGCCATTCTTAAAGAACTAAACCAGTTTTCAAAACAGCATCCTAAGTTCCCTATCATTAAATTGTAAATTTCAATAATTGAAATTTGAACTCAATCAGATATTCGAAAAATGGAGACTAGGTGTACCATTAAGTTGAGTCAACCGTTCTTATAAAACATTTTTCATTCTATTGATAATAGTGGCGATAGTGATATGCCAACAACTTGTTGAAAATTTCTTTTTAATCCAAATTTATTATAATTGTTAGATTTTTTACTGTAATATGTTAATCTTCATCTGATGAACATATTCTAAAAAGAATTGTGAATTATAGCAGGATTGGTTAATTTTTAAATGCGATAGTTTACTTTCTCTTCTGTAAGCATTTTTTATTAATCAAAAACTGTTATTTATTTTAAATCATACTTTGAAGCTTGTTATCTATACTGTTGCTGAAACGTATGCAAAGCTCATTCGTACCCTGAGATGCGAATAAACCAGAATAATAATAATAATAAATAACAGTATAAATGCAAATTTTCGAATTTTTTTTTGGGTCGCAAAACTAATTGATAGTTAGGCTCACGAATCTATTCTGAGATGGTAAAATGACGTTGATCGATTTATTTGACCAATTAAGAGCAGAAAAATTTTAATAAAAATTCATGGGAGAAATTGTTACAAAATTGCGATTTAACTGAAAGCCTTCCGTTGCGTTCTGTTTTCAGACCTTAATACATTGACTCTTATACATTGAATGTCTGTTGAAACGACTGTCTGTTGAATTGACTCATATAAGCCCTGTTCAAAAATATATTTAATTATCGCTATAAACAGAGATGCGTCTCCTGTAAACATAATTTTGGACTCACACACTGTACTATGTTTCTTATTTAAACTTAGGAGTTCAGATCTGATGTTTTTTAAACTTTGTCAAATTCCGTAAAACGAAACCTTCTCGTGATAATTAACTAATAACACGGGAGGCCCCATATCGCCGGCCCAATATCTCCGAATTTCCTACTATCGCCGAAAAAATCTACGCAATTTCATGATTTCAAGCTTAATTCCTGTCAGTGCCCAGATCGCCGAATGATCCAATATCGCCGAAATTGCGTGGGCGTTTAAGGTTTCTGTTACAAATTGCTTTGAGTGCGTCATGAATAAACCCATATTTCAAGATTAAATTTATCAAATCAACTTTTTTGAATTTGTATTAGATAGCGTTTGGTAATTCTACACATTTTGATATTATAATTATTTTAAGGGGGTGGCATCGACTCGGCAGACTGGAGTCAATTTAACTTACGAAAATAATTAGTTCGTTTATTTATTAGTAGTTATTATCGTTAATTCAACCAGAATAAATGTGTTTCAGCTCATGAAAATCATTTTTATCTATTTTTGGAAAGATTTGAGTTCGAATTTTCATTTTTGAATTCGTAAAAATTTCCAAAAAAATTAAAGCATTAAAAAAATTTTACGCATGTTGGCTTGGCTTGGTTTTTTGCTTGGCTTGGTACTCAAAATCGAGAGTTATTTTCTGCTTTCTGAATTAATAATTATAAAAACCAAGCCAAGCCAAAGACCAAGCCAAAAACCAAGCCAAGCCATACTTTGCCGAGGTCTGTACAATACTGTTCACGTGTTCCAGTTTTTGTGTGGGCGTCACTCGATTATTCATTTGGCTTGATATATCTATAATTATACTTGCGGTTCTCGTAGAACTTTGTCGTCAGAGACCTAAAGAATCGCGTGATTTCATTGGTCAATAAACATTGCCTCTTAACAATTGACCAATCAAAACAGGTCCCAGACCTGTCCCTGACGTCAAAGTTCTACGAAACCAGCAAGCATAATTTCAGATATAATTATTACTATCCAGAATGGCTCATCTTTTGTACAGTTTTCTGGGTTTCCCAAACTTGTATTGTAAAGTGATTACTTTAACTTAATTACTTAAAGTATTGTCGATAGACAAAACAGTTTTTCTCAAGCACTTATTATTATTAATCATGTTAAAATCAGTGATAAATAAGAAGTACTAATTCTGGTATAATTATTGAACACTTAATTCATCAAAGAAAACGATTAATAAGTGCAGAATTTTTGATGAGAAAGCAGCAGAAATTTTTTGCATACATTTTTGAAATTGTATTTTAACCGATAACAAAATGTAACTAATATTGTCATTTATATCAAATCGCAAATGGGCTGGAACAAGTCAGGACTTTGTGAAACTAAAGTTCATTGAAATTTTTAAAGTCAGCTGAGGTGAAGCTGATAGTACACTGAGTAAAATATCTTTCATGAAATTCTATCGAAAATTATGAGTCGGTGTATAATCCGCGCTATTTGACACAAAATGAAGTTGATCGGATATTTAATTAAAGAGAAAATGGTACCTCCGTTTTCGACTTTGCCGCAAAGAAAAGCTACGGGACTATCACCAAACATTTTTTGGGGGCTGATTTAGTACTATATCAGATTTTCCGACAAATTTTTTTTTGTGGACACTACCCCCTTAATGTACCCATTTGGTATAAATTATACCGTATAATGCTCGTGCTTTTCGAACCTAAATTTGTCAAGATCCAAATTATTTATTAAGACCAATTTGGGTACGACAACCACGCTCGTGCTTTTTGTACCGAAATTGGTCTGAATGAAAAATATTTTGTGGAAAGTGCATCGCCATGTCAATAATATAAAAAGGCAGACCAATTGAACCTAAAACGAAAGTCTGATTGGAGTATCGATTTTTTGACCCATCTTGTAGAAAATTTATCTTGTCATTTTTAAACGTGGGATTTTTGTTTGTTTTTGAAATATTTTCAAAAAAAAATGATTTCAAGGTCAAATTTTCATGTCTTCAGTTTTGTAGCTCTTAAAGGCGTTTAATTTAAAGCTAATATTGTGTTTTTTCTACAAACAGGAGTTAAGGATTTTTCGGTTAGGGGTTTTTCGATTTGGAGCAAACCGACGACCCAGTCAACCACCATGACCGGTCAAAGTTGAAGGTCAAGTTCAAGGTCGTCAAAATCATTCGCAAGTAGTATCAAAATGTTCCTCGTAGTCAACTTTCTGGTGACGGTATTAACAACTATAGGTAAGTTATGTATACTAAAGGTGCTAGAGAGCAAAATAAGTTGTCTGGAATAGCTGTCGAATCATAAAAACTTATTTTGCTCTCTAGCACCCTAAGGAGGTGGTATTAATTTATGAAAAAAGTTTTAATTGTCAAAAAAAAGATTAATTGATCAAAAAAAAGAATTATTCATCAAAAAAAAGATTATTCATCAAAAAAAAATTATTCATCAAAAAATTAGTTCATCAAAAGATTATTCAAAATTCTGAAATTTTTGATATTTTTCTCTTGGTCTCTGAAAAATTTGAAAAAATGGACTTTTTTCATTACAGTCATCGCTCCCTAACTGGAACACTTACCGACCTAAAAAAAGTGTTTCAGTTAGGGCGCTGTGTTCCAGTTAGGGCGGACCCCTATACTTTTGCTTAGAGAGCTTCATTTCATATTAAAATTGCTTTATTTTAGAAAGCGATGACTGTATTTCATTTATATCGTATAATTTCAATGCTGAAAAACCTCCCTATAAGAAACTAAAAAAATAATCAATTATTTTTTTGATCAATAAAACTTTTAATGAATAACAAATAGGTTATCAACGTTTCGACTTTTATTCTGTGATTATCAAGATTGTGAAGTGATCAGTTCAGAAAATAGGTTAGAGTTTTTGTAAAAGAATGTATTTAGCACAATTTTGAGTAATCCCTAAAAGGCTTGAGAACTAAAAACGACGTTTTGAAACGGATTCTTTAAAGGTGCGAAAATAATGAATTTTAATGAATAAATCTTTTTTTGATCAATAAATCTTTTTTTTATGAATAAAATTTTTTTGATCAATTATGATTTTTGATAAATTAATACCACCTCCACCCTTAGTGCACATAATTCACCCAAAGTTGTTAATACCGTCACCAGAAAGTCAACTACGAGGAACATTTTGATACTACTTGCGAATGATTTCAATGACCTTGAACTTGACCTTGAACTTTGACCTATTATTGTGGTTGACCGGGTGGTCGGTTTGCTCTAAATCGAAAAACTCCTAACCGAAAAATTCTTAACTCCTGTTTGCAGTAAAAAAACAATGAAAGCTCTAAATTAAACGTCCTTTAGAGCTACAAAACTGAAGTCATGAAAATTTGATCTAGATCATTTTTTTTGAAAAAATTTCAAAAACGAAATAAATCATATGTTTTAAAATGACCAGAAAAAAATGCTATACAAGATGGGTCGAAAAAATCGATACCCATTTTTGACTTTTGAAATTCCTTATTTCAAACTGTCCCTGATGACCTTTATAATTATCTTGATCTTAATCAAATATAATCGGTCAAATTTAACTTTTAACAAATAATTTTTCATTTAGACCAATTTGGGTACAAAAAGAACGCTCGTGTTTTTTGTACCCACCTATGCTATATTTTTATTTTCCATCATTGGTGCTCATGAGCTAAATTTGAGAAAAATAATAAATTCAAATTCATCGGAGATTTAATTCAGCATTATCTTCAAAACTTGAGATTTTATGAAATGATGAGTACAAATTATACTGTAAAATCAGACTTTTTAATCAAAAAAATTGTGCAAACTAAATATCTAACAAATTTTAGACGCCTGACCTATATTTATTGTAAAACAAATTTTGTCTAAAAACAATAGATAAGCTGCGTCGAGCACAATTCTCTCAGTCAGAATATCAAAGAAAAGGGTAGTAAAGTATTCAAAAGATCAACGCAAATCCCGCCTAACATGCTTGCTACTTATCCCTGTGAACCATTCTGAGCTCTCCCAAGTTAAGAACCCAAAAGGTCTTTCATCTCAGAAATCGTAAACATAAATGGTTATTTAGTTCACACAAATCCTAATTTGTAACAAGGCCATTGCTGACAAAACATATACAATTTTCAATGGCCGTGGGAACCTTAATTGATATAAAAATCTTGAGAAAATCGATAGTCTTTTGAAGAAGATGTGATAGTGACAAAGGTCACTTAATAAACTGGGTAATAAACGGACCAAGGCAATGTTTTTTTATAACTTAAATACAAATTTAACATGTTTTTGTCAGAAGATTTGAACGACCATATAATAGCTATAGTCCCAAATCTTTTGAAAAATTTCTCTCGAAAATACTATAAACCTTCTTGAAACTCTGAAAAATAGTTAACTCGTAGACTCGATTTCCGGCAAGTAGTAAATGGTATTATTTTTTAATCATGAGTCATCTTGAGCGAAAAAAGGGTACAATTGTACATCAATGAGCGGTCATTCATCCATCAACCAACACCCACGCGGTTTCTCGGCCAATAAAAATGAATTTCCGGATTACTTATAAACCTATGAATTCAATAACTTATTGAGACTGGAATTTGCAATTATAAATTACAAAGATCAAAAATGTGTACCTGTTTTAGTGAATTGGTCACTGAGATTTGATTATTAAGATCAGGGGTCGGCATACTGACTTGAAAAAACCTGATCGGATTGAGCCGTAAAAAAAACTTGATCGGATTGAGGAGTTTCAAAAGCTTGAATTGGATCCGATCAATAAAAGTCGATCCAATCCAATCCGATCAAGTTCAATCCAATCCGATCAAGTTCTGCCGACCCCTGATTAAGATGGCCTAATTAATAGTCAAAATATGATCGAGCGCGCTCAATGGTTGATGCTTCTTGGCGCTTATTGGTTGTTTTCCCTATGCTTTCTTCTGTGTTGAAGCTATTTTATCAGCTTCTTTATTTGATACTTTAGATTGGTATTGGAAATTTAATTCCTCATTGACCAACTTTTTGAGTGATTTTTTAAAGATGTTTTTCAATAAACTGAATGCTCACTTTTAAGTCACACTTTTCCTACGTGATCACGTTGTTGAAAATTGTTAGAAATTTCAAAAGTTATTGAACTATTGTAACGAAAAAACAAGCTAAAATTAAAGACATTTTTAAAAGGCTCCCAGTCGTTCACGTTCAATATTAAAATAAAATTTGTAACTTCTAATTCGTAACTAATTTTAATCAATAGAAATAAACCTAAAAAAAATTTACTACGACTATATATTTTGCCCATTCAGTATGAATATTCTCATGCAAAATTTTATAGAAAAAACAAGGAAATTTTATCTACTCATGGCCATATTAATTACCAATAAAAATAACTCCATCTATGAAACTGTATAGAATGGTCTGATAAAACATATACAATTTTCAATGAGCGTGGGAACCTTGATCGATATCAAAATCTTGAGAAAATGGTTGGCTTTTGAAAACGACGTGATAGTGACAAAGGTCACTGAATTTACTAGGCAATAAACAAAATTGGGAAGAAGATGTTTTTTCATAAATGTAAACAATTAATATTATGATATTTGTAAGAAGACTGGTTTATGATCATGTCTATCAACATGTTTTAAGAGCCAAAAACCATTTTCACACAGTTAAATTTAAAGTCGTGGCCTTATACGTTGAGAAAATACGGGTTTGTCTGTGTTATCAGAACGATGAAAACCGCTAAGACCAATTTTTTTCTGCTGAAGTTCAGAAAAATTATGGGACCATTTTTCTCAGCGTTTTGTGAATGAGAGGAGTTATAAATCAAACAATATTTTCGAGAATTTCTTCAAAGTTTTTATTTTTAAAAGTTTACAAAGATTTTTCAGATTTTCCGTGAAATCATAAATAAGAAGTGTTTTTTAAACGTTGAAACCCGAATTATGCGCTATTATAGCTATGAAAATTGTTTTTTCGGATTCAGAATCTGTAAACAATTTGAGTTGAAACTATGGAGTCAAAAAGCGAATAACATAGTGTAGCGGCTCTAATTTATAGGTCAAGATGGGTTAAGGTCAATAAAAAGTGTTCGAAAAAAAATGAGATTTTTTGCGTAGGTTGTTTTGCGTATATAAGTTATGATTCGTTTTTGAAACACGTGATTTTATTAAAAAAATTAATGAAAATAATATTTCAAACTTGAATTTCCAATTTCTCGCTTCGTTGAAAAAACTCATCAAAATTTCGGGCCGACTGACTTAATTTCGCTTGAACAACCTGTGTTTTCAATAAGCTACATTAACTCCTGTAGTGGCCGACAATCTCTGGACCCGTAG